>JAVYIG010009748.1:0-75239 GCA_035222895.1 Strongylocentrotus droebachiensis | reverse complement strand
CTTTAAAATTACTGTAATTTACTGTAAAATTACTGTAATTTACTTTTTTGAAGGTCGCAGCGTTGTCATAGCAACCAAATAGGCCATTCCGTAACTGGCAGTAAGTTACTGTAAAATTACTGAGTAATTACTGTAAAATTACTGTAATTTACAGTAACTTACTGCTAGTTTACAGTAAATTACAGTAATTTTATTTCATATTAATTTTGAGTACTTGTCTACTGTAATTCACTGTAATTTTAATTTACAGTAACTGTAGGTTATATCTACAGTAAGTTACCATCAATTTTTACTCAAAGTATCTGCCTGTAAACTTTCCTACAGTAAATCACTGCATTTCTTAGAGTAAATTGCTGTTACCGTAGGTTCTTCAAATACTAACAGTAAATTACAGTAATTTTTGTCTTTAAGGATTGTAAATTTGTTTTACAGAAATCTATTGTAGTTTCATTTACCGCAAATGAATGTTAATTTCACTTATGTAGTAACATTCATAGCCGTGAAATCAAATGTTTTTTTGCTGAAGGTTTCGCATACAGTCATCATCAGGAGGCTCGTGACAACTGGTTATATTTGATGAATTTATGTTTTTCTTTCGATTTTCTTTTGTATTTTTTGTCCTTTATCTTTTTTTTTATTATTCATTTATCATTTAAATAACTTTTAATCTGTCAATGCTGTACATAAAAAGTTATGTGTACGTATGCATATTAAAGGTATTGTTTTCCGCTCTTCTTTCTTGCAGTATGCCATGGATTACTGCTGAAGTCACACAGTGTGCATGCTGAAACACTAATCAGACGGATGCTCTACATGGACATCATATACCCATGTACGTTTGTAAGCTATGTAATCATTCTTCTGGATCATTGAAGCGGTTTTCTGAACACTTTTCAGTCCATAGAAATGTGGTGAATTTCGATTTCCCGTGTGGTGTTCCTGGCTGCAATCGAACATTCAGAAATTATTCATCCTTCAAAACCCATGTGCATAGGGATCATCAACCATTTTCAAGAAAAAAAGATGCCCAGTTTTTCTGCGTTTCTACCTGGAATTGTCCACTCTGTGCTGTAAAATGTGAGGAAATCCATGACATACTTTCTCATCTTAGAGTTCATATCAAACACGGAGTTGAAATACGCTGTCCTTTTGCCAATTGCAAAAAACGTTTTTCAGTGAGGTCGTCTTTTGCGTCACATATATCAAGAGTTCACAATAAGTTAGACCAGATTCAGTTAGACTCAACTTCAAGTGAAACTGGTACTGTGTTAACTGAATCCGCCCAAGAAAATAATCAGGAGTTTCCTGGAAGACTGCACTCAAGTGACGAGGAAAGTGTGACAGATGATGAAGTAGATGTATCCGCTGACTCATTCAAACACAGCTTATCCTTGTTTTATCTGAAGTTGGAGGCAAAATTACTACTGCCCAACTCTACAATTCAGGAAATAATTGACACAGTTCAGGATATTCATGCATTAAGCCAACAAAATTTGATACCAAAATTAAAAAAGAAACTTGAAGGAATAGGAATTGATGCAAAGAGACCAACTACAGGGAGCCCAAACTTTTTTAATAAATTGTGTCTAGCGATCATTGAACTTCCTAGACAAAGCATTAGCACATGTATTCTGTGAGCCTGGCATGTGTGCAGCCTTGTCATCATAAGCATTGCTTGATTGTTTACCTACTGTTTTCCAAAATATGTTTTACATTACTTGCAATTTAGCATTATTTTACCTTAGTGAATTTTCATATATTTTAGTCTGTACATGCAATACACCTTTATTTTAATAAATTTAATAAGTCATGAAATAAATGAATTTGCCAAATATTAGGCCTATATTTAAGTAACCTATATTTTATTTCGACATATTTCAAGTTATATAATAATATATTTTTTTTAAGTAACTTATATTTTATTACGATATATGTTTACGTTATATGGTAATATGTTTTTTTATCATATTTAATACGTAGCAATATTGTAGCTAAACGAATTTCATAATTTTATGTTTTCATTTTACATGTACACAAATTGATCATATTTTCTATTTTCTTTGTTCATTGTGCACATTGGTAATTCTATTTCATTAATTTCTGTATATCATGTATATTTTCTTATTGTCAAGTATGTTTTTACGGTTTTTGTTATTTTGCACAGCCCCTTTGTAAACCAGCCGAGTAGCTGAATAGGGCTTTTACCGTCAATAAATCAATCAATCAATCAATTGAATGACAGCTCATGAAGTTGAAACAAGTTTCTGTGCAGAATTGGCATGTAAATGAGACAAAAATACAGAAGAATATGAAACACGTATTAAAAAATTAAAGATTACAAGTTTAATATAACAGAGCAACTCAAATTAAATGGGGTATTAGTTCAAAAGATAAATTAAACAAAAATAAAGTGAGTAATGTCTTTTGGAGAGATTCTACCAGGTATAGAGAGTTTTCCTTGATTCTGCCAGGTATATGGAGACTTTTCATTGATTGTATTCTGATAGTAGTTGTCGTTTAATAGTGGCTTTAAAGGAAGATAAAAGTGTATAAAATATGTCTTGTTTACAATTGAAGATAATTCTTTACAATAGTTTTTTACAATTCAGAATTTTAAAGTGAACATATTGTTGTCTGTTCGACAAATAATTTTTGACCCAAGAAAGTGCAGTGCCCCTAAGCCATACGTTGTGATTTAGCATATCAATGCCTTAAAGCCGCTATGTCTGCACAATTGCATGTGTTATTCTGTCGTATAATTAAATTAATGCTAGGTCGGGTGAATGATTTTTTTTAAAGCCATATTGGTTGGGATTAAGCAAGTTATGTGTATTTCAGAATTGGTATAATCTAAACAATTTTTTCAAGAATTTTTGAGATACTGGAAGGATGACTATGGGTCTGTAGATTCTTGAGTACTTGAACTTTTGCAGTTTTTAGTGGTTTTACTTGTTTTAATGTTTTACTTGATAGTTTCTTTGCAAGCATTTTCATAATGTTACACTATTTGAGAAACTTGTTTTATGGAGCGTTGATTACCCAATAAAGACTTTAATAATGATTTTTGTGTTCAGAAAGCTTGTTTTTTCCTCAAATTAACAGGATGATGCTGCTAATGTCAAGTTAGAATACTGTACTTATTACATTAACTTAATGTAAATGAGAGAAATAGATTAAAAAAAATAACAGGATGATACTGCTAATGTCACAGTAGAATACTGTACTTAATACATTAACTTAATGTAAATGAGAGAAATAGATAACAAAATAACAGGATGATACTGCTAATGTCACAGTAGAATACTGTACTTATTACATTAACTTAATGTAAATGAGAGAAATAGATACAAAATTAACAGGATGATACTGCTAAAGTCACAGTAGAAAAGCTGTACTTATAACATTAACTTAATGTAAATGAGAGAAATAGATACAAAATTAACAGGATGATACTGCTAAAGTCACAGTAGGAAAAGCTGTACTTATTACATTAACTTAATGTAAATGAGAGAAATAACATTAATTTACTGTAGAGAAAAACTTACAGTACATAACTGTAAATACATTTAAATTACTGTGAATAAAATTACATTAATTAACTGTAAGAAGAACTTACAATAAATACTGTAACCTTATACATGAAAATTTCTTTACAGTAAGCTTACAGTATTTTAATGTCTTACAGCAAGTTACTGTTGAAAAACTTACAGGAAGTTACTGTAATGTCAAAGTTACAGTAATTTACTGTGCAACAAAGTTGCCAGTAATTTACTGTAATTTCTACAGTGAAATTTTTAACAGTGTAGCTGACTAACAGTTTTTTTCTTTGGGAAAATACATAAAATGGGGGCTGTAACAGGTACATGTTCATTTGTCTACATCAATAACCCACTACTTGTAATGGCCAAAATTAAACTGATTGAATCTTTGTGCAGCACAAAAGGTATGCCCGTTCGGTACAAGGGTCTGAAAATCAGACTATTACTTAGGTGATTGTAATCACTTATGTCGATTCAACAACTAATGGTCATTATTTTCCCACAAAAAGCCATTTTCAAACACTTTCGTTTTGATAAGTATTGTCTTTCAAATGCCATAGGAATTTAACCGTTTTCGTTCTTGTCGCCTGCAAACGGGACATAGTACCTTTAACTCTGTATTAAAATAAATGAGTAAATGATATAAATAGATAGCATCCATGCAGAATTGCAGATACTATGGATTTTATTATCTCCAGGCCCTTTCATTCTAGTAAATATTTTGTTTATCTTGTCTTGCTGGTTTGCCATCATTTCCCCTGGTCTATCAGTTGACAGGTGCACTACTCTATGGATAGGAAGTAGTGAACTGGTTATCTTTGCATAATTAATTGTGATATAGAAATAGTTGTGGAGGTACCGTACTGTGTACATGTATGGTGGTGCATCATAGATGTTGTTTATTCAATGTTATAATGGTCAGTTTTTTTTAGTGAAGGTCAAATACATTCTGTTGTACAATGTTAACCCTTTTCTGCTTTGACCTGCTTATTTACAGTGCAGTTAGCAAACTGCTCTTGTGGGTATGAATGATTTAGTTGTTAAATGTATGTTTCTCTTTTCACTATTGCACATTTTTCGAAGTCATCTAAAAAAGATATAAGTGTTTTCTATGTTATGTTAGAATCTATTGAGAGCTGTAGGAGGCTACATTGTAGGTCCATGTTAACAAATAATAATGTAGCAGAGTTGAGGGGGGGGGGGGAGGAGCATGAATTCCTCCATCAAGATTAAACAAAAAAGTGGCTTGTTTTATCAGAAATCAGGCTTCAAAAGAATTTTGTATTATAAGTAGCATTATAGAGTATATACAACCTCTATGTATCCATACCCCTATGTATGCTCTAGATCTATAAATGTATGATATTCTCTGTTTGTAGCCAGAAGGCACCATTAAAGATAAAGACCAGTTCTGGTCATACGATTGCATTGTGAAAGAAACGTTGTGGAATCAATCAGAAAAGGTTGATCATGTAGCATATATTGGTGTGTACTGCAAGGTTCTGAAGTCATCAAAATGATAAGAAATTTGGCCCAGTCTTGGTAAAGTTGCAAGAACTGTACACAGAAAGATGTGTATGAGACTACGCACATGTGTGCGACACGTCAGTTATATCTATCAGGTCCAAATAGATATAATAATTTACCAAATATATCAATTAGTAGGCGGTTTCTCAGCAAAATTTGTATGATCGCGAATTAGTCAAAACATATTCTGTCACATGATTGGTAATAAGAGCTTCCATTTCATTTTTTGAGAGGGGGGCCTTTCCAAAACTGTTTTTTACCTTTAAACATTTTACACAGAGTTATTACCAACCCTCTGGCTCCAAACACACAGTATCAATGAATTAATTACTATTTTGTGGAGTGTGCTAATAGTGCACCGCCCAACCTCCCCTAAATATTATGGCTATGCCAATCGTTATCCACAATCGTTATAAAAATCCTGTATTTATTCTATTACTAACCACAGCACCTCCACAGTAGCAGGCTGCATTCATGTACCCAATATGAAAGCAAATTAAAACCACAAACTTTTTGGAAGATGAAATGAGCAAGTATTTTCAGCGAAGAACCTTTTCTCTTTCGTTGTTGAATAATGCATGATGATGAGGCTACCTCTCTCCATGCCTTATGCAATGTTTATTATTAGGATAGTATTGCACTTAAAGATAAAGTTGAGTTTTGGTCATGCGGTTGCATTGTGAAAGAGACGGCGTGGAATCGATCAGAAACAGTAGATCATGTAGCATATAAGCATTGATGTGTACCGCAAGGTTCTGGAGTCATCAAAATGATAAGAAATTTTCCCCAGTCTTGGTATTAATAGTAACGAGCACTGTACACAGAAAGATGTATATGGGACTACACAAACACGTGGCATAAAAATCTGTCCCAATTTCTATGATGTTACATGCCATGTTTGGAATATGAAGGCATTTGAAGAGCCATGCTTTTTAGGGAACTTTTTTTCATCTCATAATCTTCCACACTTGCATAATAAGAATGATAACGCTCACAAATTTATTTTTCACCTCTCCCCAGAACTCAACGTTCTCTTTAACTGTGTTTGACTGTGGTCACACATCAAATGGCTATCAGATTATCTTTATTGTATAAGCATGCTTTTCATCAATGCTTTCATCAATGCTATTGTATGGCTAATATGACCTTGACTTCCAATGCCAAGATATGGCTGCGATATCAGCTGAATTTCATCTTTTCAAGTGTAATTATTCCTGAGGTAGCAATAATAGATGGAGGGTGATATATTGGTGTGGCATGGAGTATTAGAATGAATGAGCTGGGAAGTTAGATGGTGATTAATTGGTCATGAAATATGCAGGAATTATTACACTGTGTGAATGTTGGTTACATTTCTGAATTCAGAGGAGAAAGTTACATGTATAGTACATGTTAAAGGAGCCCTGGTTGCTGAAGTTATTTTCTTTTCTTTGTTAATTCTGAAAAGGAATGAGGCAATAATAGGAGCAGATGTTTTTTCTGATTAAATCATGAAACAAGAGCGTTATAATAATCTATATTATAATTTGAGTAAGGAAATCCATTAAAATCTAAAAACTTTTAGGGTGCTGCACGCCTCCGGCTGAAAAAATGCCACGTGTCATTCGTTATGACTGCAGATTGTTCTAAAGGCTGGGATTTTAAAAATAAGTTGTTTGAAATTTCGAAATGAAATATAAAAACTCAAAATAGTTCATGAAAGAGGATGGCAACGGAAAACGGTACTTATAATTAATATAAGAGTAATAATTTTGTTTACCCAGGGACGTTTTGATCAGTTTCAATGCTGTTCTTCCTGAGGGCCCTGCAATTATTATCAACCCAAGCAATTAACCATATACACCTGGGTGGAAAGTGGCAAATATTGATTAATTTCTGGCCAAAGGAAGTAAGTGCTGTGCTGGGGTTTGAACCCTCAACCCTTGGATTGAGAGTCAAGGGAAGGAACCACTGTGTCATGATACCTCAACATAAAACACTTTCAAATCTTCTGTTTCTCTCCTGTTCACCAAGTTGAGCTTTCATCCATGTTCACCATCTACAATATTATACTCTATAATGGAAGGGATCAACTAACGTGTGCGTGTCTTGTCACCGACTTGATCAATGGCACGCAGGCACACAAATTTGGTCTTGTCCATGCAACCACCATGATCATTTAGTATTATGAGTTAGCAACATGACGATCATATTTTTGAGAGAGCTGCATAATGGATAAGTCTGAACCTCAAAGCGTGCTAGGGAAGACGGCGGGCTCTTTCTACATTTATATTCATTTTCCATTTTTGAAATGGACTCTTGAATTTTGAAGGAGTATTCCCCAGGTTGCTATTGTGGTTTTTTTCTTCAAGGACTTGCAAAGTTTAGACACCTTTCTGCTAGAATGAGGATGGTAAAAATAGAAGGAAATGAAGAGGTGCATGTAGATGAAGGATAAGAGAGAGTGGGAGAGAGAGAGAGAGAGAGGGGAAGAGTGAAAAAGAGAGAGAGAGGGAGAGAACGAGGGAGAGAGAGAGAGAGAGAGGAAAAGAGAGAGAGAGAGAGGGGAAAAGAGAGTGAGAGAGAACGCGAGAGAGAAGAGGGAGAGAGAGAGACAGACACATACTGTGAGATGGATAAACAGACAGACCAGGGACGTGATAGAGAAGGACTGGAATCAAGCCGCTCTCCTTTGACCCCATGCTCCAAGCCGCCGAAAAGTTATGCGCTAATTTGCAACTGTTGACCAGATGGTGAGATAAAAGAGCGCATGAATTTCAGGATTTAGAATTCCTACATTTGAAAATGGTATTACAGCAACTGTTTGCTGTCCCTGTCAATGATTTCTCATCCATTGTTAAATGTGTAAAGAGGAGAACAAGCGAACACAAACTTGTGTAATTTCATCCTTTTTTAAACTTCCAAAATACAAAAAACACGCAAAATAGCATTAGCAAACTTAATGATATTGAAGATTGTAAATCATTGATCAAATAACGGGACATTAAAACATGCACAAATTAGCGCATTATCCTAAACTATTGAGTTTTTGTCAGGATGTAATTTTTCTTTTACCAACTCTGGCACACAAATTATAGGAAGGACGGAGTTCTAAATTTGGCAATGTGTTTGATGCACTATTCCCAACACAATCCCCATATAAAGTTTTTGATTTACACTGAAATTTTGCCTGTAATTCAATATTCTGTAATAAATGTAAAACTGGTGCCTGGCTTCCGAAAGTCCCCGCAGTGGAAGCGCGGTTCGGAGCATGGAACTTCAAAGCCATGTGGAATGTTACACATCCCATTGTTACGTTTTTACTCTCGAATGCGTTTGAATAAATTACAAGAGTTTCGCCGGCTTGATTCCAGTCCTTCTCTATCACGTCCCTGGACAGACTGAGGGAAATTCAGAAAAGGGTACATTAACACAAAGTATTTGAGTGTTTGATTTGCTGTGTTATATTATGGTAAGCATACCTCTAACATGTCTACATCTACTGAAGACAAGAGATTAAATACATGAAGTCATCACTAAGTCTACCCTACACATCTACTCTGAACAATAATAGAAGAATTATTATATACTTTATTAAGATAATAATAATAATATGGCACAACTACTAAATGGATATTCTCTTCTGCTCCTAATTCTTATATTATTACCTCGGCTGTAGCTGTGCCACCACAATAAGGCGATATGAATTTGTTCCTACCAAGTACCCGTTTATTTCACTTGGGTGGAGAGTGGCAAATGTAGATTAATGCCTCATATATTTCCACATGTGCTAAAGACATAGATGGAAGAAAATAGCAGAAATAGTATTTTGTCACCATGTCCACATCTAAAGAAGACAACAAATAGAAGGAATTTTTGTCAGCTTATCTTTAATGTGTCCACATGTAATATAAACAAAGAGTGAAGGGAAAAGGTATGGTAAAATAGAACTTTATTACTCTGATTTCATGTACTTTAGACCAAAAAAAGAAAGAAAATAACAAAACTAGAGATTTATTACAATGTCTACATATATTGCAGGTAACAAGCGATTTTATTGCAAGCTTTATCTCCAATATGTCCAATGTAGTGTCAAAGAAAATAGAAAAAAAAAACTACAGGTTAAATATTATCTACTATAATGCTTTTTGTAAGCTTACCTGTAATTTGTCCATCTTTTCTGTATATAAAAATAAATGAAAATAACTACTGGTAAAGCAGTATTTTTATCATTATGTCCACAGCTACATGTATACCTACACATATAAAGAAGCAATTGTTTTCCCCAGCTTACCTTCAAAATTTGTCTACACATTATGTGGTAGAGGAAACTAGAAGATAATAGAAAAAAAAATAGTTTGTTATTAATGTGTCTACATCTACTATTGATAACAATGGAAAAAACCATCAAAAGTGTTCACTTTAAAAATATATGATGACAAATTCTTGTATCTTTTTCAACTATTGTATCCTGTTGATGCTCTATCTTACAGATGAATTCTTGGTATCTGACATAACTAGAATCTATGTTTCCAAGAGGAGCACATTACCCGTGTTTTCAATTAAAGTCCTAATTCGAAACCTGAAACCTGTTTTTCTCAATACCCTCTATGCTACTCCTTCATCTTAAAGCTCGTCATCGCGGACGAAACATCCCCTCATTAAGAGTCAAGTTTCAGTAGTTACAGAGTTTGATGGAAATCTTCCCGTACTCCGATACCTCGATGAGACCTTGATTTGTAATTCTATGTCTTTAACGGCACTTGTTGTCAGTTTTAGGGGATGTGCAACCCAATTTAGAGAGCTGAAGGAGAGGGAGAGAGAGAGAGATAGAGGGGGGGGGGGGGGGGGGGAGGGGAGAGAGCTGAAGGAGAGAAGCGTTTTAAGAGATAGAGAGAGAGAGCTGTAGGAGAGAAGCGTTTGAAGAGAGAGAGAGAGATAGGTGAAGGAAAGAATGTGTTTGAAGAGAGAGAAAGAGAGAGAGAGAAAGAGGGGGGAAGAGAGAGATGTAGGAGGAGAGAGAGAGCTGACAAAAAGAAGTGTTTGAAGAGAGAGAGAGAGAGAGAGAGAGGGGGGGGGGGAGAGAGAGATGTAGAAGAAAAGCGTTTGAAGAGAGAGAGAGAGGGGGTGGGAGAGCTGTAGGAGAGAAGCAATGGAAGAGAGAGAGAGAGAGAGAGAGAGAGAGAGAGAGAGACACACACACACACACACACACACACACACAGACAGACAGACATAGGAACAGAGGGGGGGGGGGGGGAGAGAGAGAGACAGAGAAACAGAGAGAGAGAGAGAGAGAGCCGAAGGAGAGAAGTATTTCAAGTACCACTTTATGTGCTTCAGATTGCAAGAATAAAGGGATTCTATTCACTTCAATTGATACACTGTATATAATTCTATATATATGCCGCACTGATAATCTCCCTGTGCTACATTGTATTTATCATGGGATAGATATAACAGGCTTCAAGATTATTTAACTGTGTCCAGTGCAAGATTAATCTATACTGGTGTTTAAAGCAGTGAATCAAAAGCGGAAATTGATAATTTCATAAAGCGATCATGTTCCCTCAATTGGTTCTGTTGTGTGGCAAATGAGCGGCCGCGCAGGGAGGCAATAAAAGGAACCAAAGTGTTAATTATGATTTAGGCAAGTCTCCAAGTTGCTCTGTTTTTGCTCAAGAAATGATGATCATTATTGCACTATTGAACATAGGTTATAAGATTTGGTTTAATTTCAACAGGTCTGCAGTCATTGTACAGTCAAACCTGTCTATGAAGACCACCCAAAGGAAACAGAAAAAGTGGCCACTGCAGACAGATGGCCTTTTTAGACAGGTTCTACAATACACATTTCTCTCTCAAGGGAGACAAAATGCATGGCCACTATTAAAGACAAGTGGTCTTTATAGAGAGATGGTCGCTAAAGGTTTGACTGTATATGAACTGTAATGAAATACTTGATAATATGTTGTACAGTACATGAGGAGCAAATCTTGTATATTTGATTTGCTCTTTTCAATGTAATTATGGAGGCATTGCCTGTCATTGTTTCTATATAGTCAGCTACAGTTTTGACTCTGGTAATATTGATATATTGAAACAGACATACTTCAATATTGTAAACAAGCATTGTTTCCTATTGCTGTTTTTATATTTTCAAGAAATATGAATTGATTTTGTTATTCTTTCATGCAGGTATATGATAATTGGAATATTTGGACATTGGTGTCAATAACTGGATACAGCATTGTAGCATTTTAATGAAGGTAAGCTGAATATTTGATTTTCAACTAACATTTTACATTGTCTAAATTGATAAGAGAACATTTTGTCCTTGTTTTCACGAAGTGACGGTAGTGAGGAAAATCGTCACGCAAAGTGAATGCAATTTTTTGTCACTACCGTCACTTCGTGAAAACAGCAACGATTTGTTCCAGAAGATATTTGATATAAAAATAAAAATAAGAGTCAAATGTTATTTCATACTTTCTCAAAGATTTACTGAAAGCCACTATATGTCATTATTTTGTGCATCAATAACCAAATAGACAATATAACATCAAGGTAGTCTGATTATCATTTGTACACATCCAATACATTGATTAATATGATAATAATAATAAAACCTTTTTACTAACACTGGCATAATTGCATGTCTCTATGCGCTTTTCAGAACAGAATACAGAAGGAGTGGAAATGGTGCACTTGGTGTAAAGTTGTGAGATTTTACAAAGTGTTAAATAAGTATGACGTATTCCAATTATTTCTGAACTTTTCATTTGTTTATATATTTCTAAGGTGTTCCGGCAAGTTATTCCACAAAACAGTGGCTGCATAGTAATATGACCTTTCCCGTAATATTTGGTCATACTAGTAGTTTGTGGGACATAAAATCAAGACTTTTTACCGTAACACTGCATTCTTTCTGGTGTATACTGTATGAACAATTCAACGATGTACATGTACATTGTATGATGGGGCAAACTGATGAAAACATTGATAATGCATTGTTATCACAGATTTAAAGTCCTTTGCAAACTTCCCCTTCATAGACTGCTATGAAAGAGGAAGAATTATAATTTGATATCTTTGCTGTAAAATCATTACTTTTGAGAACTGAATCTAGAACAGCCACAATGGAATGGCCTGAATCTGAAGAAAGAAGTGCAGTAATTACATTATATTGAGTATGTAAACTAATATTCTGATTGCAAGAGAGTGAGATAGTGAGAGAGAGTGAGGGAGAAAGAAAGAGAGAGCAAAAGAGAAAGATATAAAGAAAGAGAGAAAAAGAGGAAGATAGAAAGAAAGAGAGAGAAACGAGGAAGATAGAAAGAGAGGAAGATAAAAAGAGAGAGAGAAAAGGAGAGAAAGACAGGAAGAAAGAGAGGGAGAGAGAAATAGAGAAGAAAGAGAGAAAGAAAGAAAGAGAAAGAGAGGGAGAGAGAGAGAGAGAGAGAGAGAGAGAAGAAAGTAGGGGAGAGAAAAAGAGAGAAAGGAAAGAGAGAGGAGATAGAGAAAGAGAGAAAAGGAGAGAGAGAGAGAGAAAGAGAGAGAGAGGGATAGAGAAAGAGAGAGCTTGATTGAGGCCCTATTCAAGATTGAATAAAAGCAGAAATTTGTACATTGTATGAGGAGGGAAAGAGACAGATAGGAGTGTATAGGAAGTACATGTATGTATGGACATACAGATAGAGATGAAGACCTCTTTCCATTGAGAGGGAAATGTCAAACCATTAAAAATCATTGAAAAGAAAAGAGCAGAGAAAAGGCTGAGTGACAGAGAGAGAGAGAGAGAGAGAGGGGGGGGGGGGGACAAGCGAATGTGAGCAATGATCCTTACAAGTAGAGGAGAGCTACAATGCCTACTAGAAAAAGCTTTGATATTTCTACAGCCTTAAAACAAAGATGGATCATGAAAGGTTTAATACTGAAATAAGAAAGAAAGAAGAATCAACCTGAGAAAGGTGAATTTGCTTTAAACATTCAAGGAAAGCACATGACAAATAGTCAGCTGTTAGTTACATGCATTATACAATGTACATTTTGTTCACGTTTTGAACAGACACATCTGTACATGGATATATATATGACAGATTCATCCGTTCATTTAATATATTGATGACGATTTGTAAGGAGCTTGGTCAATCTGTAGTGTTTTTCCCTGGGCTCTACTGTAACAAATACAATTTGTCACATATGACCTGCAATATGCTAAACAATGCAATGCAAGTCAAATGATTACCCAAGCCTGAGCAGCCATTATTCATATTTTAAAGGTAAAGACCAGTATTGGAAAAGCGCCAATTTCAAAAAAATGAAATGGAAGCTCTTATTACCAATCATGTGAAAGAATATGTTTTGACTAATACATAATGATGGTAAAATTGCCGGGAAACCGCCTACTAATTGATATATTTGCTAAATTAGTTTATCTATTGGGGTTTGATAGATAAAACGAATGTGTCGCACACATGTGCGTAGTCCCATATATATCTTTCTGTGTACGGTGCTTGTAACTTTACCAAGACTGGGCCAAATTTCTTATCATTTTGATGATTCCAGAACCTTGCCATACACACCAATACTTATATGCTCGATGATCATCCATTTCTGATCGATTCTACAATGTTTCTTTCACAATGCAATCGCATGACCAGAACTGATCTTTATCTTTAAGACAGTTATCTTGTCATATATGTGAACGGCGCCTTCAGTCACGCCATCTAAACCTGGCACACCAGTAATAGCCATCGATGGGTGACCGAATTACAAATGAGTTGGGCTAAGAAAAACAAACTGATCTAACGCCAACTCCTGCGGGAATCTATCCCGCGAACATCTCGCTAAGTGCTCTCTTAACCCAGTTTCTTGCGCAGAAAGGAAAGGTTGTGCGAAGAATTAATTAAAAGATGACTCAAAAAATAGAAAAACAACTTGACTCTTGCGTTTGGGGAGGGTGGCCATACATACTGATTGGGTGTGCTGTACTTTTGCTCCTGAAAAGTTATAACGTTTACATTGCGAAGAGAATAGCTATCGGGTCAAGACCACCAATTAGTCACAACTCACAAACCAGTCGATGGCGCAAAAAGGGAAGAAAAGGATTGTTTCTCTGAATAAATATTATTTTTTTGAGCAAATCTGATAATGAAGCAAAAGGGGAAGAATATGTTTGTTTTTTCTCTGATTATTTTTGATGATTTCTAGCTTTCTCACATTGTTTATAGAGAGACGATTGGTACTACAAAATCAAAGAATAGCATTGATACCGACATTAAATGGACTCTCTATGAAAGTAAAAGTGACCTAGTGACCAATAAGTTGCAAATCTGACAATGGAGAAAAAGAAGAAAAGGATTGTTTCTCTTAATAGATGTTATTGATTGTTTATAATAATATTCAATGGACATCCTATAACAAATAAAAGTGACCTATAGACTTCAGGCCACATCAATAAGCTACAAATCTGATGATGGAGAAAAAGAAGAAGAACATGATTTTTATCTCTGATTATTATTTATAATTTCTAGTGTTCTTATGTTGCTAATAAAAAGATGACTGGTACCAGAAAATCAAAGAATAACATTGAATACAGACATATTGATACAGCTTCTTGTGTTGCACTCATCAGAATAGATCACCAGGGACCCGCTTTACAAAGTTTTCTTTCAGTGACAAATGACAAAAATCAGTGACAAATCTGCTGATAACCAATCAGAAGCAAGGATATCAGTAGCTTATAACCAAACTGTCATTTGTCACTGATGGGGCCCTAGCTGTACTTTGCTGTTATTTCCATCAGCCAATCAGAGTATGTTACTGGTCAAGTGCTTTGTTCCGTCAGCTTTTATTTATGTTGTCTGATTTAGGCTTTCTGCTCATTCTTGCAATTTACTCTTATGAGTGCAAGATGGAATTTTCAATACTAATGCTTTGAGCGACCAGCAATCTCAATTTTCAGGAAATACTAAAGATGAATACAATTATGAATGGTTTGAAATTTCTTTTATCACATCTAAATGGCTAAAATTACCTGTAACATGTAGCGGTTTTGATGTCTAGTTCAGACATCTTCCTCAGACGTGAATTAGCGGACTGAAGTTATACTGACGCCAATTTTTCTAATGTCTGTAGTTGTTGTTTTGGTGATTTCCGCGTCGTATTTATATAGAGTTTAGACATTCCTTTTGGATGTGATGCCAGGGGGATGCTTCACAAAGACTAAGATCGACTTTAGGTTGGACTTAACTATGGCAGGCCATTCATGCCACTGTGTCCTCTCACCAGTTACTAGCATTGGTCTCTCAATAGAGACGTACGTATAAATCATGGTCACAAATCTACAGAATTTACATTTTTTGACAATTCATTCAGCGTGTTTCCAGTTTCCACAGAAAACATCAACACGGTATTACCCGTGTCATACCGTGTCAGTTTTCCTGTGGAAACACAAGCGTGTCGGGTCAAGTCGACCGAGATATGGAGTATCAGATCCCCCTCTGGAGGTGGATCTTGACGTGTCGATCCCAACGAACTCCCTGTAAAATCGCTGTGGAAACACACAGCGACAAACCGTGTCTGGCGGATCATCAGAGCGCACGAAGCCTCAATCACCACTGCAGCGTGATTGGTTGAAAAATACTTTAAAATACGCGTATACAGTAATATGTTTATATACACGCTGTACGTAACAATGAAAAATGTACGTCACAATAGAATAGCGTGGAATCCTGTGTAGATCTGAATCCACGATCGAGGTCAAAAGTTGAATCTTAATGACTTCCGATTGACACGGTATTTGCCTGACTTGGAACACAGAATCGGGGCGAATCGGAATGCTGCGCTCTGTGGAAACAGATTGGTTTAATCATAGACGTAATAATACCGTGTCGCCGCGACACAGTATTTCAATTCCGGAAAAGATAATCCGTGTTCCACTTTTTTTCTGTGGAAACACGCTGATTATTGAAGGAAAATATATTATCTAAAAATCATATTGGTGAGAGAGCAAACAGTGGCATGAACGGCCTGCCATAGTTAAGTCCAACTTAAATTTGATCTTAGTCTTTATGAATCCCCCCCCCCCATCCGATCTTTCAAACTATATCATTACAACCATCCTGATAAAACTCTTTTGTATTTCATGAATACTAATTCTACCGATTTCACTCTCTTCTTTAAGAATTAGAGAGTGAATCAGTAGGAAACAATTGATGGTATTTCAACCTGTAGCAACAGAGGAAGCTGCAAGAGTCAATCGTGTGTATTTGAAAGTCCAAGTCATCATTTGCGCACATACAGGTATATATGTGCAGCAAGAAATGGAGAGAAGAAAGAGCAATATCAATTTACCTCTGCAGAGCCAGAAGGGCATTAAGTTACACTGTGTTAAAAGTATATGATTAAATGTCCTTCTGGCTTCATAGAGATGAATTTCTAATAAAAGAAATCGATAAAAAAAGAAATGTTAGCTTTCACTTGTTGAATCTTACAAAGGTATATAAAACAACATAGCAAATCAAGGAAAGAAAAAGCAGCGCTTCTAACAAAACAACTGATTTCATTTCAACCTGTAGCAGCAGTGGGAGAATAACAAAGTCAAAAGAGTCGATAGTAACTCTTTTATTCCGAGTAAAAACTCAATCTTTAAGATGCGTGATAGGTTGCCGGGGGCGGTGTTGATGGAGAGATTTCTGAATTTGATCCACAATTATTTGAGTAAAGCATCTATCAGCCCGTAGGCCTATGTAGATAATTTCCTGCTCTGGACATTAAGCCAAGATGCTTCTGACTAGCTAGAAGAACCCAGTTCACAATGGAAATTAAAGTCTTGTCCTCATTTAAAGTGACTCGGTAACACTGCCTCAGAGTCTGAAACAAAATCCTGGATATTGCTAATGCTGCAATCATAATTATAAACCTTTAGGTCAGTCAGGAATCCCATGACTTTTACATGCCGATCGCCTGTCTGATCATCAAGATATTTATAATAGTAAATCAACATTTCATTTTTGCAAACTAGCCCAAGATATCTTGGGAATTATGTGCGTCTGCATCTGCCAAATAGCCCCGCTATTTCGAGATCAGGCTAATTTCTTGAATCAGAAATAGAGGGCTTTTTTGCCAACTCGAGCTGATGTGGACAGGCCTATAGTGAAACGGGGGCTCGATCAGAGCTCTTTTTCAGTTTACCGGAGCTTAATTGTTCACCACTCCCATGTATTTGTTTCACCGCATGGTACGGTCAGAGTTCTGTTTGTGCTTATACATGTACGAACTGACTCTGATGGGCCCCAGGTTCGAAACTGAGTCACGTATGTCCTCCCAATGTTATGTCAAACGTAGGTGCTACATAAGAACGAGATACAGAATGAAATATGTAAATTAGCTCCCAACCCTTCAGAATTATTGTAACAATGCTAAATTGACCCTCTTTTCCCTCTCTGCCCCTTACATCCAGAAACCAGAGCTCCTGTCCCTCCCCTTCCTACCACTACCACTTGTAACTGCAGATGAGGTGATTTTTCAGAGCATTTTGTACTGGCAGGCGTGCCTATTGTATATACCTTAATTAAGGTTGTATAAACTGCCCTTGTGTATTAACCGCACCCCTCTTTTTCGCCCTAAAAAAAAAAAAAAAAAAAAAAAAAAGCAAGCCAGGTCCGTGTTAAAAAAAACCACGCAGGAAGGCCGTTCATTTAACTGCGAGGTGCAGCTGAATGTGTAAGATTATTAATGTAAATTAAAAAACAGAGGACCTAGGATAGAACCTTGTGGTACGCCGTGTGTAGGAATTATTATTATAAACTACATATTGAGATCTGTCAGAAAGATTACTTTCAAACCAAGATGACAGACAAATTTGAGTGTTGTTCTAGTTTCCTAGTGGTGAGTCAACACACCGATTACTGAGCTGGGAGACATTGCCAGGCATAGCTAGCAACAGGTGGAGGGGCATAAATCGAAACTTAAAAAAAAAAAAAAAAAAAAAAAAAAATTGGTGTACCGTGTATAAACCGCACGCCCGACTTTGAATTTTTTCGGCAGCAAAAAGGTGCGGTTTATACACCGTTAAAGGAAACCGAATCCCAAGATATAACTTTACTTATTCTGAGAGATTTATTATATTATTGCCCATTAATTTACAAGACTCCCCACCAAAGTGTGTGAGAGAGAGGTATAAAGCAAGAATAATGAACATTTTCTCAGCACGACATGGGCAGCGAGTTAATGTATTCAAATTTATGAATGCTTCCTTCTCAGACATGTGTAGTGATGAAGTATTTCAATCACCTGCTATTATTATCCTTTGTAATACAATTGCCAGAACGCAAATTGCATAAATAATCGGGTGCTCTTCCAGGGTAAAGGTTTCTCATAAATGAAATAGATTTGTCAACTGCTATAGTGTATTATTTATAGATGAATTTAGTTACCATTGTTCCCCTGTTATTTATTTTTCACAAGATATAATTTGTATCTTCTCATGCAGTTATGATTTTTCCTCATTGAAAAAAGTAAAGGTTTCGTTATTGATTTAAACATTCTTTCCAACTAAAGCTTGGTGTATGATACATGTACAACTTCAACTGGTACGTCACATTTTAAAGAAAATGGCTGTGCCCATGTCATGCTGACAGGCATCACATCATGCCAGGAATATCTTCATTTATATTTCTCTTGTACATTTTCGTAAGGAATATTGTACATCAAAGGGCAGGAAAACATCTCATTTTTCAGAATACCTACACTTATTATTTGGGTTTAGGTTTCCTTTAATTACGGTATGTATTCCTATCCCTAGAACAAAAAAATAAAGTTATAATACACACTAAGAAAAAATGGTGCAACTATGCACCTTTAGGGGTTCAAACCGATGCAACAATAGCAGCACCTTTAGGGGTTAAATCCTGCACCCTTTTTAAAGGTGCAATCCTGCACCCTTCAAAAGGGTGCCAGATTGAACCTTTTGGGGGAAATGTTAGTACCCTTTATGGTTCAATCCTGCACATTTAGGGGTGCAAACCAATGCAACAATAGCAGCACCTTTAGGGGTTAAATCCTGCACCCTTTAGGAGGGTGCCAGAATGCACCTTTTAGGAGACATGTTAGTACCCTTAATGGTTCAATCCTGCTCCTTTAGGGGTGCAAACCGATGCAATAGCAGCACCATAAGGGGTTCAATCCTGCACCCTTTAAAAGGTGCAATCCTGCACCCATCATCGAGGAATACTCGTGACATTTGCTCGTACACATATACATATTAAACATGCATGATGTTTCTTGGTTAGTAAAAATATAATCAATATATATATTGCTAAAACGTGAATGTAATTGTAACATGATAAAACAAAATAATCTATTGGTTAATGATTGCCGAAGGAAAATAAAAATCACATAATTGATGTGCATTGTCATAATTTGCTTAACAAATCATATGATAAATGTATTTTTATGTGAACACGTGGAAAGTAATCATGAATATGCATGCGATATGCAAACATTTATTTTGCACCTTTTTGGGTTGTTAGGGTTCATTTTTGTGGGAAGGGTGCAAAATCTTATATTGCACCCTTTTTTTAACCCCTTTTCCTTCAATAGGGTTCATTTTTATGTAAAGGGTGCAAAATAAGAGTTTGCACCCTTTTTTGCACCCTTTTTTCTTAGAGTGTAACTATAACATTTTGGTGTATGATAATGACATGATGTCAGCTTTTAATTAATTTTAATTAAAAGTTCTCCTGAATCGGCTCTTTTCTCAGATATTTCTCTGAGATTGACAGGTCTGCTTTGAAATGTAATATCTGTGCTGTTTAATCATTGACATGTTAGTAGTCAATCTGAAGTCGGTCAAACATTTAATTTTTTGGTCAAAGTCATGGAAAATTGACAGCTGTTTGAGGTCATTTTCCAGATAAAATATTTGGCAAGATTTCTGATATGAGCATGGAATTTGGAGGCAAACACCAAATAGGCTAAATCAATACTTTGTCAGTGGACAGTGAAGCCAAGATTAAAAAAATATTATTGAAAAATCTTTAATTTTCTCATGTTTCTTGTTTGCCTTCACAGTCGATGAGAAAACTTGCCAAATTCAGCCTGTATTGATCATTTAAATGGAACAACTCGTGGCAAACAATATCAATAATATACTTTTTGAGAGATATGTTCTAATTGACTATATATGTTTAGGTGTTACTGTTACTGTTACTGAGAATCATATAGGCTTTGCAGACTGAATGGTGCTATGGCATATATGCTTTGGCGACAGTTGTTCCAGGTTTTATTCAGACATAGATATAAGGTTAGGGTTAGGGTTGCTTTTGGATTTTTTAGGTTGGGTTTTAGGGTTAATATTATAGGGTCAGATATATAGTATTATATTCCACATACAAAGAATCTTGCTCTACGATTGGTCATAAGTAAATCACGTGATCAAAGATAGTTCGCCCATCATTGATGGGAGAAGCAAAAAGTTTGTCGATCATCAGGGATAATTTTGCAGAAGCTTAACATGTAATAATAATAATAATGATAGCAACATTTATGATGGGCACATATCCACCCCAAGGGGTGCTCGAGGGCCTTAACACATTTGGAAGTTATTACCCCGGCTTTAGCTGTGCTGCCATTATGGCGCTTTAGCGTTTTAAGGAATTAATTCCTGCCAGGTACCCATTTACATCACCTGGGTTGATTGAGTGTGTACGGACCAGACCAAGTCATGGACATATCTATCAATTTATCATATTCAGAGTGCAGATAATAGCTCTCCGGGAGAAAATGTACCCAGAAAATATAGATTTTTGGAGTAGTGAAGCCTGAGGCATCATCAGCACACCTACACTGATGTTATCTACATCACAGGAGGGTTGTTGACTCCCAAGGTCATCTAGGTCATAATTCTGCTGCTAAATATGATCTGTTCAGAGCCAGAAGGGTGTTTAATGCTGTATTAAATTATATGAGCTAACATCCTTCTTGGGCCAAACAGAAGATATGGAGATTTGAGAGTTAATGGATGACTCAAGATGGGAAGATGATCAATATTTTATCGTTTTCATCTCTTTGTGATTAGTAGTAGTGAAGGTGGTTGGTCTCAGCATGTATCTTTGCATGTACTTTGACAATCACATTCAGCGTGTCCACACACAAAACAATTCATCCCGAAACTCTATAACGATACGTCGTATAAAGAATTATCGTATAAATTCCAGGATGTCCACACACAAGAAACGTCATCACCAGCGGCGTACGCAGGATTTTTTCAAGGGGGGGGTTTTAAAATATTTTGCTCCCGAAAATTTGAAAATCGCGCCGGCCGAAAAGTCGCTCAGTGGGGGGGGGGGGGGTAAGCGGACACTTTTTTTTTTTTTTTTTGGAGGTCAAAAAAAATCGCAACGACTCAGCCAGCCGAAAAGTCGCTCAGTGGGGGGGGGGGGGGGGGGGGGGGGGGGGGGGGGGGGGATAAGCGGACACATTTTTTTTTTTTTTTTGGTCTCGAAATTTCATAATTTGACATTTTTGGTCGTTGGGGGGGGGTAAGGTCACCTTATTTAGGTTAGCCGTGGGTATAATTTTTTTTTTTTTTTTTTTTTTTAAATAATAAAAAAAAAAAAAAAAAAAAAAACCAAAGGGGGGGTTTTAGGTTTTTTTAGGGGGGTTTACATACATAAAAATACCAAAGGGGGGGGGTTTGAACCCCCAAAACCCCCCCCCTGCGTACGCCCCTGGTCATCACTAAAGAATCATCGTATAAATTCTAGGGTGTCCACACACAAAAAAAAGTTATCCCGAAACTCTATAACGAAACGTCGTATAGGTGCGCAGTTTGCTACTGCGCAGTCGAAACCGAAACAGAAACACATGTGCAGCATCACTAGTACTGTCTAGTATTTGCATTGACTGTGCACTGGAACAATGCATGCAGTATATTTATGTATAATCAGCTGGCTGCGCAGCGGTCAGCTGGAAGCAGAAATGAGAGCTCATATCTCCTTTCGCTCGAGGTCACGTTAAGCCCCGCCCAGTTAGACTAGTTCCGTCCACACACAAAATGTCCGTGATTAGGCGTGATTCTTTATCGAGTTTCAGTTCGAAACGATGCCCAAACCTGCGTTTCGTTAGACTAGTTTCGTTATACGACATATCGTTAGTGAGCGTCCACACCTACAATTTTGGTCGTAAAACTATCGCGAAACGGTATCACTATCGCGAAACGGTATAGCTAATCATGACTAGTCACGGAAAATGTTGTGTGTGGACAGGGGGATTGTCTCACAAACCCAATGTAGTTTATTGCCCTATTGGCCTTCAGAAGATGATACTTATGATTATGTATATTATAAAAACCAACATGAAAATTGAGAGCACATTTGTATGGCTTTGTTTCAATGATAAACATCAATAGATGTAGGGGGAAAATCACTTGATGTCTGTCTTTATATATTGTGTTCCAAAATGTAGTGGTGGAATGGTCTCTTTCTCTCTCTCTTTCCCTCTTCCCCCTCTCTCTCTCTCTCTCTTTCATCCTTTCTCCCCTCTCCTTTTCTCATTCTCTTTCACACACTCTCTCTCTTTCTCATTCACTCTCTCTTTCTCTGTCTCTCTCGCATCCTCCCCCTCTCTCCTCTCTCTATTTCTCATTCTCTTTCACTCTCTCCCTCTCTCTTGCTTATTATCTGTGTGTCTATATATTTGTCTTTATACCTCTAAAAAATCAGCATTCATAGAGCCTACCTCATAATTGACCTTGCAGTTACATTACTTCAGCTTATGTGGTATATGCAAGCCACCTTTCCTCAATTGTCTCCTTCATCTGCTACCTCTCTATTTTCTCCTTTTCTTCAATCACCATCATCTCTGTTTCTCTTCCTCTTTATCCCTTGAACTTTTCCTTCAATTTAGCCTATGGTACTCCTCTACAATATGATTTTTCAATACTTTATTTTACCACCTCTGTCTATCTTTCTGTCTCTCTCTCTCTCTCTCTCTCTGCCTCTGTCTCTCTTTCCCTCTCTCTCACATTCCCTCTCTCTCACATTCTCCCTCTCTATCATAGTCTAGTTTCATCAAATCATATTTTTTCTCCCATTTAATCTTCTCATCTTTCCTACCCTACTCCTCTAAGCTAATCCTCTCAGCTCACCTCTTTTCTCTCTTATACCAGAAGGGCATTAACTCTGTATAAAAGTATATGAATGAAAGCTCTTCTCGCTCTAAGTAGATGATACATATTTCTTATTCTATATTTGGGGCTCTATTGTTCCATTTGCAATTAACCTTCACATATGCATAGACGAGCCACGAGCAGAAGAAAAATAACATGAATGTTTTATCTTTCCAGCTTATCAGCAAACAAAAATCCACTTCCGTGCTCGGGCATGAATCAACAGCATAAGATCCCTTAAAAATCCACGGCTCTACATTTCCAATCAACTTCTTCGCCTCGGTCGGTCGGTCGCCTGCTTCCCGGGGCTGGCTCGTCTTACCGAATCCGTGGAGAATCGTAATTGACTTGTATGGTAACATTTGGGGTGATTTGGCGTCAGGTTACGGCTAATGTGTGCTTGGTCAATAAGAAGTTAGGAGGGTTGGGTTACGTATATATTCACTGTATGAACTCCATTTCTTCATCTCTCTCTTTCTCTCTCTCTCTTGCTCTCCTAAAAGAGAAGGTTGAGTTACTTATATTCACTGTATGAACTCCATTTCTTCATCCCTCTCTCTCCATCTCTCTCTCTCTCTCTCTCTCTCTCGTGAAGGTTGAGAAGAAAGGCTGAAAATCAATTGTGAGCTTTCTAAATTTAGCTTGGAAGAAAGTTTTGGAGAAAGTTTGTCTCCTTAAAAGGATGACTCTTCAAATGCCCTCATATTCAAAGACAATTGAATGCACTGAATATCCTACAATTTTGTTTGGTGTGATAAATGTTTTGTCACTATTTATTCTTTACCTCTTAAATCTCTTATTTTTTCCTGCTTTAATTGACTTTTAAGAATTTGCTGTGTCTAAGAATATCATTGATTGTCTATGGTTTCAATTCCAAGCAAACAAAAATTTCAGATGATTTCACGAAAATACATTTTTATTAGTGCATGTATGTGAATGATTTGAGACCAAAACAATATTACCTCATTAGAATCAGAATGAGTGTAAAGTTTGTTTAAGATCACAGAAAATTTCTGAAATGTAAGGGGGAGGGGGTCGGCATGGCGTACTAAAACTTTACATGCAGCACAGCATGGTTTAATTGTTAAAGGTAACAGATGGATTGAAATTAATTCACAGAAGTTGATGGAACAAGTTAAATTATCGAAATCTTGAGAGATACATGTACATGGAGTCTTGTTTATGCAGCCAAAGTAGTACATGCATGCAAGCTCATAGCCCACCTTGCATTTGCTTGCTAAAAGCTGAAGCGAGATGGAAACAAAATATGATGAAAAGAGCAAATAGCGGATTGTGATAAAAGCACGACTGCATTTCATCTATTCTGGAAGTATGTGTGTATTCATATTGAAGGGTATATGATGAGAAGGGAAAGTGGTTTCCATGGCTAACCAAACGGTATGCTATCTCATCAATCCGCGTTCAGATAAAAGCTTTTTTGTGTGTGTGTGTGATAGTGTAAATATATATATGCTTCATATTTTTGTATCTTCTAGAGCTTAGTGAATGCGCATGGGACCTTTGTTACATACAGTTGCCATTCATGCACACGTACAAATAATGTTTTTGTGGCGGTTTACACTGCGGCATCTCTGACCAAGACTATCATCATTTTGAATTACGGTCGTATGTGGTCAATTGTGGTTCTATATGATCCGTTTCTGGAAAAAATTCTTTTTTAGATGAGAAAGGGATAACTAAATCGTCTGTGTAGAGCCAAAAAGCGCCAATAAATATTTTTTAGCCAACATTTATGAAGGAGGTTTAAATTCAAATGCGAGTTTTATTTTACTCACAAATATTACCTTCAGTTGGAGTGGAACATTTACATTATACTTCACATAGAGAAGTCAAAGAGAAGTGAATAATTACTCTCCTCTACCAAAAAAGAAAAAGAAAAGAGAAATAACTTGTCTTGCCGCTTTCAAAAGATCTCTTAAAGCTAAATTATCAGTACTAGTTTACAGGAGGGATTAGACCGCCCTGCAAGGTCATTGGACAGGTGGTTATCTCATCAACTCTGCTCTCAGTTAACATAAGAAAAAGAGGATCATGGGGGACCAATGGTACCGATTAGGCATTTTTTAATATAGAGAGGGCGCAAGTAGCTACAAGTAGTGCAGTGGGCTTTCAATGCATATACTTTTTCCCTCATTAATATAACGTGATGTATACTTATTTTATGAGTCTATGTATTTGTATTTTTCTCTTCACGTCTGATATTTTTCTCAGTGCTTTGATACCTTTTTGTTTTTAGTTTTAGTGTCCCTTATCAGAAATCTACCCTTTCGTAAACTACACTACATGAATATCTATTTCATGGGACACCTTGTATTCGCTCCCGGTACTTGACTTGTTATTACTTATATTTTACACATGTAACAACTGCGGAATCACTCCAATTAATTGATTTCTTGTCGCCCTCTCTCGCTACCTTTTTAATCTAATTCCCTCCACATCCCTCGCTTCACCACTCACTTCAAACCCACAACCATAATGTGAAATTGAGCAGAAAATTGACACAAAGAATTGCGCCTAATAGCGTTCTGTTCTTAACGTAATTTGCGTGTTTAGACAGGAGTAGGACAATCAAGTTACCGTTGTGCATCAGCGAACGTGAAGCTAGTGGTATTATTCAAACACCCTCAGCCAATGTATGATATCCTGACTGTAGTTTGCTTCATTTGGTAATGCATTGTTCAATAAACTGAGTATGCAATTTGACGTAAAGAGTATAGAGGGTGTATTTAGTGAAAAGGAGGCGTTACCAATACTCTTTAAAAGCTTTTTTGTTTAAATTTTCTTTTATTAATGAAAATATGTGCATACATGTACATCTTATACAGTAGGCTAACTGTTCTTCTACTTCTATGGTAATACTCATCAACGCCTGTTCAGCATCTAGATGAGGGTAAAGCATATAGAGTTGTTATATACAGCTCTATGCGGTACAGTGCCTGAAAAGGGAACTAAATTGTTTCAAGAGCCACCTTGAACTGCTCTAAAGAAGGCAGTCGACAATGATCTGAGGTAGCTCGTCCCAGTCCTTAAGTGTCCTGGGGAAATAACTAAATTTGTTGCACCATTTGAGAGAGGGCCAAGGAGGATTTGGGAGTCCTGAAAAGGACTGTTGGTAATCTTTTTTTCTTGAGAGATTACCGAGAGTCCTTTTCAGGACCCTCTTATCCTCCCCCCTCTCTCACATGCAACCGTAAGCCTATACTGTATATCTAAATCACCATGCAAGCCGGTACTTATAAGCAGCATCATGTACATCTTGTTTGATATGAACATGAATTATTAAATGATTTAATTTGAATCTATATTTTGTAACATATATGTAGGATATGAATTTAGTCAACACATGATAATTACAATACATGCATTTATTTATTTCTGTTTGATTTCTTTTTCTTTTGCATTTTTACAAATATATAACAAACAAACATTGCAAATTTACACATGAAAAAAGAATATATGTAGAATAAAGTAAGGCTGGCTGTAACTAATCGAGAACATCACACAGGAGGGTTGACAAAGTAAGCAAAGCTTGATAGTATGACTACCCTCAAAGGATACATAATAATACAAATATGGAGGAACAAAATATTGGTAAAAGGGGAAAAAGACAGAAAAAAGAAGAAAAAAAGAAAGAGGGATGCACATTGAGATACACAGATGTACATGGTAGTTGGATTTCAATTTGTTATATAAAGATTTAAGAAAAGATGCAAATATGAATATTGAGTAGCCAACTTGGGATATAACAGAATGAGAAGACTCGCGAGGTTCGGACAATATGAATGTGAATGTGATATAGTCATCGATGAACTTCATTTCTCAGTGTTATATGGTCATTCTAATTTTCTTTGTTAGTTTATTTCTTATAATGCTCGATAAAATCTTTTCTTTGATTATCACTATACGAATATGACATGTTTCTGAACGATAATTCCTCTTGTGTTATACAGCTTTGTGTGGCAGTTTTCCAGAAAAAGTGATGGATGTCATCAAAATGCACACACTCTTTTGATTTTCATTTCATTGTTAACCTAAAAATGCCAACCCCATTAGCGATTGCTTTCAAAGAAACTTTCAACTTGTCATTCTTTTGATTGAATTACTCCTGAAACTGTTTCAGCTCGTCTCACAAATTGGTACCAATTGTCCTTGAAACGAGTCTATACGTGTTGCCCCGAGGCCGATTAATGTTATAATCTAATTTGCCTTTGTGTCATTACGGCTGACTTAACAGCTAGCTAGCTAGCAAGTGTGGGGTACATGAATGAAACCCAAGTGCATGAATTCACTCATTCACTAATTTCTACTGTTTTGCTCTCATAAATACGGGTTCGTGTGGGCCACGAAAGAGAGACTGAGAGAGAGAGAGAGAGAGAGAGAGAGAGGAAGAGGAAGATGGGTAAAAAGAGAGAGAGAGAAAGAGAAGGAGAAAGAAAGAGGTAGATAGATAGAGAGAGCGAGAGATAGAGAGAGAGAGAGGGGGTTAAGTAGAGATAAATGGATTAAGACACTTAACAAAATATAGAAATAATGAGATGATGATGGAGAAAGAGACTCAGAGAAAATGAATGGCAGAACGAAAGAGAGAGAAAGAGAGACAGAAAGAAACAGACAGATGGAGAAAGAGAGAAGGAGAAAGAAAGAGAGAGATATAGAGAGATAAACAGACAGGCAGAGATTGCGCATTTTTATCAGAAAACATTAGCATTTCTCACATACACCTGTACATGATATTCCAATGATGCTTTAATCATTTGTTGTTGTCGTAAGCAGTCATATCTGTTTTTATCTTCATATTTTTTTTCTCAAGCATATTTTTGGGATTGCTCTGAAGTGATTAATTATGAAACCATTATAAATCAGCGTTTAATTTTAATTAAATAAATATTTGTTTAGACTTAGAGGAGCCCCCAGCGGGTCAAATGATCTCATCCTTCATGCTCCATGCAATATCAAGTGTTTATTCTTCAGGTTTCTTATCATATACCAATAGACCTAATAAATAAAGAAATTATATAAAATGTCTTTTCTGGTCACTCACTTAAAAGCATAAATCAGCTTGTCAAAGTATAGATGTGAATTTGAAAAGATCCCCTATTTAACAGTACGCAGAATCATATGCTTTGTTATCATCAATATCTGTTTAACCAATTGTTTTCCAGCTGATCCCCCCCCCCCCCAACTGATTTGAAATCAATCTTTTATCCTGCTTCACTATCCGGATATGACTTATTACCATATGAACAATTTTTGTATTCCTACAAATGAAGGTAGAGAGTATAAATACAAGACGTTGTATTATTTACAAGCAAGAAGGAAAGAGTATGATGTCATATTGGCCAAGTTGTCAAGGTTGCTCGTTCGAAACAATTTTGCACCAAACACTGAATTTGTCCTGCTCCTGCCCGTTGCTTGAATGATTTTGCGGTGAACCTGATGCGCAGGCTCTTTTGTTTTAGAACCAGCAGTACCTGGATGATGAGCAAATATGATATTAATTTTTTTTTGATTTTGTATCACTTTATTATCAATCTTCAATAAAGGAACATGATATAAACATAAAAGAATTGCACAGTCACAGACATATAATAAGAGTAGTCCAGGTCATGGCTCATGGCACAGATAGATGACAGATATTAATGACAGTTTGTCTAATGCCCATATGTACTAATAATCATTTAATCATAAATAAATAATAATAATCATTAAATGAATATTAGACCTTATTGGTAGTAGACAGGCTGGGTGTAGAACATTATGGGAAAAGACTAATTGGGTAGTAGGCAAACTGGCTGTAGACCAAACAGCAATTCACCCAAAAGTTGACTGGAAGAATTAAAAATACCAGTATACCCTAAGGGAGACGTCCGTTCTGAAAGGATTCTGGACAACACTAGAGGATTTGGTAGAAGAATGAGAGGCTAAATCTCAATCATAACCTCTATTGAGATGGTGTGAAATAACATGTTGATTTAAGATGAATAAATCAAGGCTTTTTCTCACTTTTTCACACTTTTTTTGTTGCCAGAAGTGGGAAAGATCAGGTTATTTTCCAAAGGGTAACACCCTGCTGGTTCAAAACATTAAACAGATGAAATTGTATGGTTTACAATGTGTGTTGATGGAATATAACCCAGGATCTGAAACCTGTCCATGATTCATCAAGGCCTATATGTATATTGTATTGAATTGAATTGAATTTATTTAATCATGGTAAAACTTCACATCACTGAGCCTAAAAAGGCTGCTATTCACCAAGTTCTTGTTACAAACATAGAACAGATCAGAATGAGAAAGATGAGAATCTTCCTGTGGATATATTTAAAGATGAAGTTGAGTTCTGGTCATGCGATTGCATTGTAAAAGAAACAGTGTGGAATCGACCAGAAGAGGTTGAACATCTAGCACATAAGAATTTGTGTGTATTGCAAGGTTCTGGAATCATCAAAATGATAAGAAATTTAGCCAAGTATCGGTTAAGTTACATACACTGTACATGGAAAGATGTATATGGGACTACACAAACATGTGGCATAAAAATCCGGATTTTTACGATGTTACATGACATATTTAGAATATGAAAGCATTTGAAGAGCCATGCTTTTTAGGGAACATGTCTTATCTGATGTTCTTCCACACTTGCATAATTAAGAATGATAACGCTCACAAACTATTTTTCACCTCTTCCCAGAACTCAACCTTCTCTTTAAGCAGTGATATCCATTGATATATCGCAGTAACCTGCCAATCTAAACTAAAAGTGATGAATTGTTTTGTGATGCCTACAAATTGATGAAAGTTTGGACAAAACAATGACCTCTACCTGTCCCAACGAACGACTTTCAATAATTTGATGAAAGAGCAATCATAGAATAACACGGTATTCACCTTTGGGTTGAGAAGTCCCATTCTCCCTAACAAACCTGTTTTCATCAGCTTGAGTTTGCCAAATAACCCGCTATTTTTATACTGGGGATATTATCCCAAAGCTCAAAATTGCGCATCACCAGACCGATACGCTCATCACAAACTAGCTCGGATGGGCGCAAATTAGCCCACTGTTTCATAAAATAGCAGGATATTTTGGAAACAAGACCGAGATTTCTCAGGATATTTTCTCAACCAAATATCCCGCTAATTGCAACTGCGGGCTGATGAGGACACAAATTAAGTGGTTAAATTGCGATCAGGATAGTTAAAATAGCGGGTCATTTGGCAATCTTGAGCTGATGAAGGCAGGCCCATTCTCGTTCAGAGATTTTGACTGGGGTACTCTACGCGCCCCTTGGCTGTCACTCAAACCCGCTGAATACCCCCCCGGGCTATCACTCGGCAAGATTAGCACCGGGATTTAGACCCAGGTAAATAAGAGCGTAGCTGAAAAGCCAAGGCTTAGGGATGGCTAGTGTTTCAGAGGAAACGCTTCAGACAGATTGGACTAACGTTGGATGTGCTTTGAGTAAGAATACAGATTGGAGAGCTGGATTTTTTGGTGCCGTGCTGGAAATAACGTGGAAGTGGTGTTTTGGCAGGCGAATGAAAACAGTATCGGTAAGCACTTGATTCAGCAGTTGCTCACCTTGCGTTCAGACTATCTGAATTCATTGTATAGTTATCCAACAATCCTGTACTTAAACAGGAATGCTCCTCAGGGAGTGGAGATTGTGCACACAGTGTGTGCGGGCAAGCACTGAATCTAATGACCGGGGTAATAGTATATTTGTAAAACGCTTAGAAACATTTGTATTAAGCGCTATATAAAAATTGAATATTATTATTAAACAATATTACTTTTTTCTAATCAGAAAGGTGTACAAAGAAACATTGTACTACCTGTTGTATGGTGGAATGTGTGTTTGAGCATTGTTAATTTTAAACTAAAATGTTTTAGAGAATCAGGGTCCGGTTCTATAGTCTAAATGTCATATTGTATTAAAATCATATGACTGGCCGGGGCTTTTCGTTTGCACACACCAATGAGTGTTCAGATGTTGTTTCTATTCACCTCATCAAAACTTATTTCTTTATACGTCATTTCTTTAAACAATATTGTCATCTAACCTGCATGCCGCTTTTGCTATACAATAATTCATTATACAATGTTTCATTATACAATGTTTCTTTATACCAAGTTTCTTTATACAATGTTTCTTTATACCAAGTTTCTTTATACAATGTTTCTGTATACCAAGTTTCTTTATAAAATGTTTCTTTATACAATGTTTCTTTATACCAAGTTTCTTTATACAATGTTTCTGTATACCAAGTTTCTTTATAAAATGTTTCTTTATGCAATGTTTCTTTATACAAGGTTTTCATAAAAGAATGTTTCTTGACACAACGTTGCTTTATACATCGTTTCATTTTACGTTACTTTATAAGAGTTCTGTATAGTATATTTCCTCTATATGAACAGGCCCTCGCAAACATTGCTGATTTCAGGATGGCATTGATGGTTTTGGTTGTACGTGAGGAAAATTAGGAGAGGTAAACGATGGGTGAAAGTGAAGTCGTATTGACTGCCTCGAAGTGGCTAGGAGGCGCTTTAAAGCACCTACTATATTCAACGAGATGGCAATATTCAACAAGATAGGTAAATATTATTTGTATCCAGTCAGAGGCACATTTTTTACAATCGATATGGATATGAAATGTCAAATCTTCGGTATTCTTATGAAGTATGCCAAGCACACACACATTGCATCTCTATTCTCAGATTTTTAAAAAGACATTACTTTTTTGTAATGCTTTATTACTAGTAATGAGTACAGTGTAAACAAATACCTGTAGAATTTAAGGGTGAGAGATAGAAAGGGAGAAAGAGGGTGGGATGAAGTGGGAATTGATGAAGGGAAGAAGAATGAAAAGAAAAAAAGAAGAAAAAAAAAAGAAGAAGGGGAATGAAGAGAGAGAATAAAAGAAACTCATGATTAATTCATTGCTACAAGTGAATATTAATGAAAAAGAGGTGAGAGAATGCTTTAAAAACATTGATATTAGACCTAGTCTTTAAAAAAGAAGAAGCAATTTCCAACATAATAGATATGTATAGTGAGAGAGAGAGAGAGAAAGAGAGAATGAAATAGAAAGAGGGAGAAAGAGAGATAGAAATAAAGATCTGTATGGTCTCTAGATGATAATTCCTCTCTTTTCCCTCAAGTTCTTATCTCAGATCAGATCCCACACTATCTATTGCAAACGTCCCATTGGCATTCAGCGATTCAGAGGTAAAAAGAGTAACAAAAACCAGGGGAATTAATTCAGCCTGATTCCTTGCTTGCGATCGAAAGGCAGTTTTCGATGCAAGCGGGATTATTCCGTGGATCTCGTTACGATAATATGATATAGATTGGCAATCTGAAATGGATGCGCGGCCACAGAATCGTTGACAATGTAGCATTTTTCATTCATGGAACCTTAAGCTTCAAATCCAGTGTGGATGCGCTTGTTGCGTTACATTAAGGTGCGTTTGTATACTGTCCGCTTTTATTTTACATTTGTTGCAGTTATTTGGACAGCACCAGCCAGTTTGAATGTGTGAAAAACAGCTTCGTTTAAAGTTGAAGTAATATTTACTTCCTCCCAGTCTTTACAACAATACCGTACATGTAATTAAAGTATTATTATCTGTTGAGAATCCTTAATTACATTGATCAATTCTGCAAACAGACTCTAATTTTACACTTTACTGCAATTCCTGAAGCCCTTACCTTCATAGAAAAATTAAATATGAGTAGAGCCATAAATCGTACTACTGATGAGTGTTCAAATTCTTGGAAAATAAGTATAAACACAACCCTGGATCATACTAATACAAATATCTGTATTTTCATTTTCAGAGAAGAGAGTATAAACTCAGCCATAGATAAAAGTGGTATTATTGATATCTTTATTTACATTCTTAGAGGAGTGTGTATTGACAAAAGAACCAAATCTGTCTTTTCTTTCACAAAGTTTCATCCACATGTGAAGATTGAGTTTTAGAAATAAGATGCCTCAATTATAATAGAAGAGATCACGTTTTGAAAATAAACCTTCCACGAAACAAATTAGTGTGTATATAAGTATCCATGCCTTATACTGCTAGTTTTAATGCATACCATGCTATTGACACTTGTATGTGTGAGGGAATGAGAAATAGCTCTTTCTTTATAATGCAAATTAGTCAGGGGTAAAAGGAATGTACCTAACTAAAGAGGAGTGATATGCCCCAGTGAACATACACTCACTGCATGCAGGTAAAAGCTCATACATGCAGTGAGCAGAGATTAGACTGGTTGTAGCTGTGCCTACATGAAGCTGTAATTGATGTCTCATCCTGATATTCTTGATGTCTATAGTTGGTTTTGGACACTTTAATATCAACTGAAGTGACTTCATGCAGTCAAGGGTCTTCTACCCTCTTTTGTTTGATTTGAACATCATGAAATAAAGAATGGCCTCATACCCAATAGAACCGCAACAACTGCTTCGTCTCATTTATGACTTCGAGTCGATACCCTCACATATGGATATAATATTGTGTGTTTGGAGCTAGAAGGGCTGTATCTCATATACTTTAATACAGAGCCCTTCCGGCTCTCAACAGACAGATACCATATACAGAGCTTTGCTGCTAGCTAGCCAGGTATGGATTGAGTGGATTGGAAAGTCGTCTTCCTGCAGTATGGCATCACAAATCTGAGGAAGAGTTAGTGATAGATTTTGGTGTATTTCAATATAAACTCTTTGTAGTTTGAGATCAGCACCTAGCGTCTCATTTGTTCTAAGATCTTATAAAGCTGTCCCTGGCTTCATCATGGCACATCTTGTATAATATAATGTACACAAGACATCTTGTCATGCAAATATCAGGTTTTCATATTTTTGTTGCTACCTTTATCCTTTTAGCTTTACTGATGCAGTAAATGCTGCATTATGAGGTAATTAAATGATGTTATCTTAAATACCATTCACTCATTGTTTTTCAATAAAATTTTGAATTTAAGATTGCTGAATGACAAATACAGTTGACTTCACCAGAATCAGATGATAGAGAGGGATGAACAAAATACAAAATTACAAACCATTCACAAAAAATGCAAACAGCTAGTCACTACCTAAATTACGAGGGATGATGATAGTACATATATGCTTCAGAAAATAGAGTGCTCTTTGGGGATCGATTCCGCCTTATAAAATATGAATGAATTACTTGGCAAAACAGTCACTGAGTATTCTAAAGTAGTATTTAAGATCAGCTCTTGTAGATGAAGCCAAGCGTGAACCGGTGCTCTCATCTTTCAAGTTTGGGCCAGACCCTTTCCATTTCCACACTTCATAAATAAACATTTTCTTTTCCCCTTTACGCCGCCCGTAAACTCCATCGGTGAGAAAGTGTTAGAAGTGTGGTCACTTTTGTTTTTTTCGTCGTCGCCGCCAAGGGAATGGCGGGACGGGACCGTGTTCATATTACGCTGTCCATGTGGCGCTGGTTCCTTCAACGCTTGATCAACAGCCACGCAGCGCATCCCGGTGCTTCATCAAAAGCTGCGTAGCCCCGAGCCGGTCTTTACAAGAGAGCGGCCAAGTTAAATCTTTTGAAATGCATTAATGGAAGCTAGAATATCAAGTGATGGGTGTGCATCTGTTGCAGGGGAAGGGTTTGGTGTAGATTATTAAAGATAGACTCCAATGTTTCCAGGGGAATACAGACTGCTTACATTAGCTTAATGAATCAGGAGATTAAGAAGCTATTAGCAAAGCTGTCAGCTTCGTTCAAGAGATTAGATTGCCTATGTTTCTTTCTCTCCTCCAGAATGTCTTTTCCTTGTCTCTTTACTCCTCCGTTTCATTTCTCCCTATTCCTTCTGCCTCTCCCTGTTCTTCTTTTCCCCTTCTCTCCCTGCTACCTGAGTCTCTCTCCCTCTCTTCCTTCCTCTTTCTGAATTGAATAATACTTTTCAGAATTTTGGTTCATTAATAGTTGTTTCTTAGCAACCTACTCCATCTTTCTCCCCTTACTCCCCTGCCACCCCCTCCTTTCACTCCCTCCCCCTCTCTCTCTCTACCCCTCCCCTGTCTCTCTCAATATCTTATTTTGTCTCGATCTCACTCTCTCTCTTCCTTTATCAATGCCTTAACCTAGCATTTATTTTGAAATTCATCATCAATTAGTTTACTTCTTCACTCATCGTTAACAAAGCTTGTATATTCCTCAGGCAAGACAGCTATATTTAGAAAGGGGAAACTCTTGAAACAAGGTAGCGAGGGGAAATGTGTTTTTTCACTTTGTATTAATTCATCAACACTTTATCCATCAAGTCCAGTTTTTCAAAATGCAGTTTCCTCAGGATAATTGAAGGGATTGTATGTAATCATCCCGCAATGCTCGGATGAGAAGAGTATGAGTGTAAAAGAACTCTGTACAGTATTTATTCAAGGAGGTTTAGTGGGAAATCCTGACTACCGGTATTTCAAATTTGTCAATATCATGGATTTTGTCCCCAAGATATATGTAATTATAACAAATGGAGTGGGGAAAAGTAAAATAATCGAGAAAGAATAATATAAATGTGAAAGAACCCTTTTGGATAATGTCTCAAGGAGATATCAATGAAATAATCCTCTACTATTTCAATTTTTCAATCTTTGGATCGATTTGTATGCCCACAATATTTATAATTCTAGCAGTTGGAAAATGCCAGTAAATGGCTTGAAAATGTAACACCTTTTTGTCATAAATTCAGAATAGTCATGCACCCACACATAATGTTAGAGAAAATTATATGGGAAGGAAAAGTATGAACACGGCTTAACACCCCAACACAACCTCAAAAATATAATTCTTTCTGTCCTGAGTTCGACAGGCAGGATGGGAATAGCCTTGTTAAAAATTTATGAAAAAATATGCGTCAAGGGGTCTTTTTTCGTTGTGGATTTTGCTTTTTAGTTAACAAACGCTGATGGATTTTCAGAACTGGTGAGGCTAGTACAGGATGTCAATGAACTGAAACGATGCATGGCAAATTTGAATTGAAGGCATCAAAGGAATAATGTTGATTTTGAAAAAATTGTGTTGTTTACAAAGCATTTAAATTACGTTTTTTCTGTTAAAGCTTGAATGGTCTTGCGCCCTATGTAGAAAAGATGTAATAATTTATACAAACAAATTACGATTCTGATAGAAAAAAATCTAGAAACAGCTTCAAAGTGTATGCACAATAATGTTAGTACCGTATGTCTCTAAAATTCAAGTATTACTAAGCAAACAATATATCATTGTTTCATAATGGTTATTTCAATGTATACTCTTTACAATGACTAGTTTTTACATGGTGTCTGCTCCTTTGTATGAGAAGAGTGTATAGTCTGTTTGGAGTTAGGAGGTCGTTAACCTTGTATAAATCATCAGTTTTTATTGCCATCTTTGCTATACATATACTGATCATTTCTGTCAATTCAAATAATTTTATTTCCATAACTCAATCAAAAAATGAAAAATGCTTACATAAAATCAATGTAACCCAAAGAATGAAACTTGTTTGTTAATAATAAATGTCAATAAGTGATCAAAGCATTATAGAAAACAAGATATATAAGCATAATATTATCATAAATTAAGTAGAATTTTAAAGGAAATTAAGAAATCCACTGAAATGTTGAGCTTGTACTTGTGTGGATTACTCAAAAGAGAAAAAAAGAAAGGCAGAAATAAAGAAAAAGAAAATTATGAACAGAAAATTTCTTTTTAAAGTGATAATATATTTCATAGTACGAGCATCGGTTATCAGTGTATGTAAGGTAAGGAGTAAGGATATATTTACTGTGTCCATCAAATTATATAATTTTTCATCGAATTATACAATTCTTTGCTTCATAAGGATTCTCTTTTTATTACTCTGTGTATCAAATTTAGAAATATCTCTTTGAAATTGGGATTATTTTCCCAGCATTTCATTGATTTGTAAATGGACCCACAATGACTTGAAGCAGAGTATGAAAATGTCTGCAAATGATTTATTTGTAGTGATAACCATAGGAATTGAGTTATATTTGTTTTCTCAATGTTTTATCACACTGTAATAGACCTTGTATCAGCATGCTGTATCCAATATTGGCACAGCTTCCTCCCTGGGGTTGTTTTTCCAAGGAGGAGGGGGGAGGGGGGGGGGGGCACACCGGTCACCAAAGGGAACACGGGGTTTGGTTCCCACTGGGAGAGGGGGAAAGGTCAGGTCACTTACCTGTAGGTCAACTTGAAATTTACATTGAGACTTTTTAAATATTTTTAATCATTATGCTCTGTTTCATCTGTATGTGATTTTCATGTCTCTTTACATTCAATGTGTGCTGCAAAAGGTCATTTTACTTTTTTACTGGAGGGGCCGGTTTCACATTTTTTGGTTTTGCTGTAGATTAACTGAAACGTTTAAGTACCTTCAAAGTTCAAGTATGATCAAAGGTGCATCCACATGAGGGGTGCACTATATGCAGGCTCCATCTTTCTTTTTTTCCCTTTTTTTTGGGGGGGGGGGCATCTTCCTCAGTCCATTTATCTCTTATATTTATAAATTCTTTAAAAGTTTAACTGCCATTGCATAATGATTTGGTATGAGTGCATGGGCCATATTTGAAGCCAAATGTAAATGTTTGTGAGGTGGGGGGGGGGGGGGGGGGGGAGGGGGTATTTAGTGGATTAAACCTTCTGCTGATTTGACAGGTGCATACAAATTATTTCATTCTAGGCATTTTTTAGATGACAATCAGACAGGTCATTAATTAATTTCAAAATCATAAATCATTTTCAAGTGATCTCCTCCTCCTAATTGACCATTCTGCTGACACAAATAACCCCAATCTTAAAGTTTGAGACAAAGATCAAGATATATACTCCGAGATAATCACTACATTGGAATTTGGTAGATTTTTATCAATGACTGATTATTATCAGTGCTGACTCAAATCTAGTCTGACTTCAAGGCAAAGTACTTTAATTTACTTTGACAGCATATTTATATCAGCTCTTTAAAAAAATATTTTCAGGTAAGACTAATCTTCAATGAAGACAGGATGATTTCCTTCCGTTATTTGTGGCCTGTTTCCATAATCTTGCATGCATAAATTTAATTTCCTTGTACATGTACTTCAGGGTAGTGGGGTGAGCATGCTATCTTTTCTTCCATATTTGTATTTTTGTAGACTATGGTTAACACTTTCAACACATAAATTGTGTTATTTATTTGGACAGAATTCTGCTTTTGTGCTGAGAGTAAATATGCTGTTCTACTTGCAAAATTAATGCAAAGAACTAGGGAAGTTTATTGACAGTACTTGCCCATCACGTCTATGCTTGCAGAGTCCTTAGTTTAAACATAGACCTACTAAGAAACAATTGCTCATGACAAGAGAATAAAACCAATTTGTTTCCTTTGTTTAATTCCCTCTCCCCCAGTGTACTCTTGGAGCCAGAAGGGGAACCACAAATGACAGGGTCAGTCATGATGATCAATGATTGTTTTATCTGACTGCTAATAAAGCATGTATATGCTTGTAAGTTAACAACCAGTGGACCAATGGCTTTAAGTCCTCTCCGAGGGACCATAAGAAGGATTAATACTTTACCAAAGCATAGGCGCATTGACTTGATTTCGAACCCGGAACCTCCTGTTTATGAGACCACTGCTCTACCACTGAGCCATCGCGCTTTCTATACACTCCTTACATATGTTACCCATTTAAAAAAAATAAGAATAGGACATGTCAGTACAATGCATTTTCATTGATATCTTGTTCATGTAAGTTAGAACAATTTTATAATTTTCCATATATATGTCTAGCAATTAAATACACCAATTACCCATGCAAATAATTACATTTGCCAGTGACATTGATCTGTAAGATGAATTTTTCTTAAGTTTTAGTAAGTCATTATGTCAGTTTTGAAATTCATTTTTTTCAAACAGTTTTAGCCGTTGAGTATACTGACAATAAAGTATTGAATTGAGCATCTGTGTGTGATTGAGTTAATACTTAATGTATGGGTGGTCAGTGAGGCAGCTGCTGCTGTCTCTTCAATCTCATCTTTATTCATCTTCAAAAGATTACCTCAAGATGATCACCCCCTCCTGATAAACTTCCCCTCTCAGAGATTAATCCTTCCACTTTCAGTCTATCAAGATTTGGCTATGCGATAAGTAACAAAACATTGTATAACTAAACATCGTCTAGTGAAGCAATGTTTGAGGTATAATACAATCTGATATAACAATTTTATGTACAAAAACATTTGTATTAGTCTCAATTTTGCATAACTGAGAAGGGCCTATTGTGAACATGCACTCATGATTGGCTAGCCGCCATATCAACCGACTTCTTCCAAACTTGTGTCTTTATATGACGTTGTTATCGTGTCTATACGCTCAATTTAGTTTCTCTATCAATGATGATTTTATAGTGACTCTTTGGTAGTCTGAAGTAGGGTGGTTTAAATCACTCCACTTCATTATGGGTATTCCATTGAGGGATTAACTTAATCCCCAGTCAGAGATAACTGTCTGGTATTGAAAGCATTGGGTTAAGTGATCCTTCTTTAAGGGGATGAATTTCCTCCAATCAAGACGATTACGGTAACTCTACTGGGACACATTATTGACTTGTAAAGGTTTTTATTGCAAAAAGATCTAGCAGGAAATTGCCAATAGATTGGATTATGGTCTTGTAGCCATTGCTATTGCTATCAGTGTCTGTAATTTCAGCAGAAAATCTTATTGTGTCCTCGGTAAAATATTCAGCCTTAACAGTATCTACTTGTAAAACTATTTTTCAATGTCTTGATAATATTTGAAGTCAGATAAATGAAACAGGATGAGTACTGAATGTGGTGTTAAACGCCCTTTCTTCCCCTTTTCCCCTTTGTGGAGTGTATTGTCAATGTCATACTGTTCAGCACTTGATGAGATACGAAGAATCAGTGTTGAAATAGATGTTTTGAAAGTAAGATTTACGAACAGTGATCATATGTTCCTGTTCTATGCCATATGAAGGATTCATCCACGATATCTAGAATTAAAACACTCCTCAATTGATACCTGTCCAATTACAAATGTAGTTATTTTAATTAGCTATAGTTTGGCAAATTTTAATTTGACAATCAAAGACTTTTGGGGTTCAATGCTAGCTTTAGACTAGTCCTTTTATCTTGAGGTATTAACGTGGAAGGTTTTATTCATTCAAGTGCACTAGCTGTATGCTAATGGGATTGTTTAATTTTTGTTTATAATTGGCATTAGGAGAATAGAGGAAAAGATTTATTTTACCATTTTGTGCTTATCGGTAATAATCACCAAAATGTAAAATTGGCATGTATTTTGAAGTGTGTCCTCATGTAATTCTCCATCACAAACCCAGATCATCAAATAGGATCCCCCCCTCATTAATTACAAGTATTTAGAAAAAAATCTAGTTATTTGGAGTTGAATGTACATATTAAAGTAGCATTGTAATTGGGAGATTTTACACAAGTTGTTCCTATTAAAATATCCCTTTTTTAATTTCTAAATTATGTCACCAGACTAATTTCTTGATTCTTCGTGAGAGCACTTAACAATTGAATTCACTTTGTCACATTATCCATTTCTCCACTCCCCCCATATTGGGTAATGGAGCAGTCCACCAGTGACTGCCCCAATCCTGAAACCCTATTGGTCAGTGATTTATGCATATTCATAGCCTAAGTTGTGCTCTGGCTAATACTGTGCTCTGATTGGCCAGCATCACCCCCACTCAATCTCTATGTACTACCTGCTCTGTACAGCTTAATTGTGTACGCTTGACTTGTATGCGTGTGAAGTGTCCTTCGCCAATGTTCATGCATTTATCACTGTGCTACGGCCCGACATGGAGTGTTAGGAATAGAGCTGGAATCGCTGATCTAGAACTGGGAACACCACTATTTAGAATTGAGCATTTGATTGAACAATCTTACTCAGGATTTATAATTTTCTTCCCTTTTTAGCTTGGAATATTACAATTGGAGCTGTAAGGAGACGTATGCAAGGTAGGATGACAAAGTTATTCATGATTTTTTTAATAATAGATATTTTATAATGGGTAGCATTCTTGTGAACAGACCTGTTGATTATTTAGTCAACAAGTTGTATGAGGAATGCAGCTACATTAGGCCTACATTGTTAATGCTGGCCTTGAGTTTTAAAGGCCCACTGCACTACTTGTAGCTACTTGCGCCATCTATATAACAAACAGTGCCTAATCGGTGACCATTGGTCCCCATGATCCTCTTTTTCTTATGTTAACTGAGAGCTGAGTTGATGAGATAACCACCTGTCCAGTGACCTTGCAGGGTGCTCTAATCCCTCCTGTAAACTACGGCAGATAAGCTTTAAATTGAATTGACTTGTGTCAAATAAGGTTAAACTTTTATCATTATTGCTGGCATTATTATCATCACCGTCTTCACCAATATTTTCATCATCCTCTTCAACTTCTCAAGACTTTATCATCATCATTTTCATTATCAGTGATTTATTTAATGTCATATATCATTATCATCATGTACATCGTCATCATCATTATCACCACCACCACCATCATCATCATCATCATCATCATTCTCATCATCATCATCATTCTCATCATCATCATCATCATCATTATCATGATCATCATCATCACTATCATCATCACCATCATTATCATCCTCATCAGTTGTCCTAATCCTCGGCTTCCTCATCTTTATCATGGTCATCATCAATATCATCACCATCCACAGTTCATCATGGCGTGTAATCACGGGATTAATCTCATCCCAAATGGTAAGGGAGCGCTCCTCCCACCCCCTCCCTCTTTTATAGTTCCCTTGTATAACGATTTAAAAAAATTCAGGCTGAGTCTAGAGTTTGGAATGTATCCTTGCTATCTATCTCAATTTGGAGCTGATCTGCAGATATTTCACTCATTCCCTTAGATTTTCACTAAGAGGAGAAGCCAGGTAGAGTAATGAATACCAATTGTCTTGCCTATATGAAGTCCTACCACACCTTTCCACCAGCACATATTACCCCTAATGATTCCTACCAGGGGTGCAGGGTATTACCCCTGTTTGCATCCTACCTAATCCGTCACCAATTTGTCAGGTACTTGAGACCAGAGCCTCGCACAATGAACTTGAAGAGCCTCAAACAAAACCCAGAAGTTTGATGGGAATTTTAACAAGGTGTGCTGAAGAGATCCACATTGTCTACTGAATTGGGTTCTACTTTGTCTACTGAATTAGGATCTGAATAGGGGCGAGTGTTTGACATGGATTAGAGGAGGTACAAATCAAGTTCTGGAAGGGGATAAAAGGAATTAACCTTATCTTTAGGGGTAGCTGTTCTTGTTGTAAAGAGGTATTATTGATTTGAAAAGGTTTTTGATCACTATCATGATTGGGGTGTCAATTAGAGACAATGGTCTGAGTTTAGCTGGGGTCAGGTGCATGAACATAATGTGTGGGAAGCCAGAAGAATTTTAACTTGTGTGTTTAAAGTAATGTGTTCCCTAATTCGTTCCTCAAACATGAATAAATTATTTCATAAAACGCAACCCAACTCCCTTCGAAGACGACTTGAAAAGCAAATCACATTTGATATATTGGGCTGTATGTAGGACATTTAATAGTGTCGTGTTGGGAATTGAACCCATGCACAGTGCCACAACCTGTGCATTTCAAGTCAAGTGCTTTTAACCACTCGACCATGACACCTCTACATTGTGGTGGTAATTGCCTGTGAATGCAGGAGTTCATTAGATGAGCAATTTAATTAGTGTGGTTTAATAGGATATTGGAGTACCCTCATTGTTAACCTGATTGTAAAGGAATAATGACAGGGTATTTAATACCATAATACCAGTATTAGTTGGAAAGATAATACTTTTTATTCAGAGCTTATCTCCAAGCCATTCTCAGTCAGCTGCAAGCTTTATACATGTAGCAGGTAATTAGGATTTTAAAAACACTAACTTTTCCAATTCTTAGAAAATCAGTGATTGTTTGGTTGTATGTATGTTGGTTGTTTTTGTTTGTTTGTTATGTTTGTTCATTTTCTAATCTTCAAGTTACAAGAGAGATATTGGTTCAGACTTAGGTTTTGCAGTATCCATCTTAATCCTTTTTGTGTTTCTTCAATCATATCTTAATCTTTAGATTAAGCTCATATACAGTGTACATGTACTCCACAAACGACAGAATACGATTTGAAAAAGTGATGACTTGGTGGTACATATTCCTAACTCGGTTACTGTTCATGACTAAACTAGTTCATGTGATGTACAACTCTCTCTATAATTAAAGTTATCCCTGGTTAAATTTACATACAAGGTCGTAATTTACATAGACAACGATTTACTGGCTGCCATTGAAACAATTCTGATATATAAAATATGAATGAAGGGTGATAAATTGATCTACATGTATGATGGTACAATGAGGTCAATGGACAATTAGGATAAATGCTACACTACTCACTTATCTCACCCTGCGCAATTATCTAAATTAATATTTTGCTTGAATTTTCCCCTCCTCTCTCTCTCTCTCTCTCCTTTTCTCTGTCCCTCCATCCCTCTGTCTCTGTCTGTCTTTCGGTCTCTGTCTGTCTGTCTGTCTCTCTCTCTCTCTCTTTCTATCTTTCTATGTCTCTCTGTCTGCATATCTCTCTCTCACTCTACTTCTCCCTCCCTCTGTTATTATAAAGTGTTATTGCAGTCACTGTTTCATATTATCGATCTCAATAATTGTAGTTGTAGGAATATTGATAATCCGCCAGACAATGTACAGGTTAATTAGCAAGTGATTGGTATTAATAAGATAGATATGTCACCAAATTGAGATTAGTTTAAAAAGGATCCAATCACCAATTATCAGTTTTGATAGCTATTACATGAATGACTGTTCTATTTGTTTCAGTCATTAAACAGAATATTTGCCCCAATAATAATTAAGTTTGATGAGCTGCCCCTGCCAATATTCCTACAATTACAATTATTTGAATCATGAAGAAGGCCATAATAGCTATGTTTTATCAATGACAGTATAAAGTCCTTGCATACAGCCAACGATATACAAAAAGCCATTAATGCCGTCAGAAAGACATTTTGGTCGTCAAATGGAACATTCGCTCGATTGGAGACTATAATGAAAGAACAATCGCTAATTGGGTGATACCGCTTGTTGTCATGATCATCAAATAATGCACAATAATGGTCTTACAATCATCGTCAACCATTGGAGACAAACCAGTCAATTGGGATTTATTTTTAGATGAGAAATCTACAATGAGCAGTGTCATCCCTTTGAAATACATTGAATATAAAAAAGGCAATATCAAAATGTTATCTTAATGACCAATTTCTTTTTTAATACAATCTTTTTCATAGGTTATTTAAAGCCTCTCTAAAGTGTTGGGAGTAGAGCCCCAAATTCGCCAAAAACTTTATGGCAAAATTTCACGTAAATTGTATCATAATGTGAAAGAGGATGTAATTTTAGACACAATTCTGCAAAGATTCCCCCCAAAAAAATGTGTTTGAAGAAAGATATTGATAAAAGAATACATAATTCAGGTTTTCTGTTGTATGCAGAAAACCTCAATTTGGTATTCTTTCATCAATATTCAACTCTTTAAAATCTTTGCAAAATGTATGTGTCTTTATAAATGACATCGTCTTTCATTTGATGATACAATTAAAGTGAAATTTTGCCATCAAAGTTTTTGGGCTCACAACACTTTAGAGGGGCTTAAAGATCTTTTATCGGTAGTCTAAATTGTTAGATTTGATCTATGGTCTGGTAGGAATGTGATTTAAAGGAGGGAAACTGTTTCCCTCTCTTTAATCCATATATCAACGACCCTTAATTACTTCCTGGATAGCCCTAACTGCCTATTAAGAAGCTTTGATCTTTACTTCTTCGTTGGAATAAATCTTCATTTTATTGCTTATAATCCGACTTTGTTCACTAGACTAGAAACATTCAAGTTTAAAGAAGCTTGTTTGGAATTTGAATCATCAGATTTAGGCCTTACCAAATCAGATAGGTAGGTATGCAGTGAACTATCAAACAAACCTTCTGCAGCTACACTGCAAACAATTACTATTGGGTTTTCTGACATTGTTGTGTTTCGTCATCCATGTAAGTTGCTAAGCAATTACCCATAAATGATGATAAAGTTAAACCCATACTGAAATACCCACCCGGCCACTTTCAGCTATAGAGAGGGTTTTTTATAATTAATGCTGGCAGAAACTTCCCTGTTTTATGCAATGTAAATGTTTCCTCTCAGAACACTGTTGAATCATTCTGGTTTTTGTTCACGCGACTCTCTGCACTTTCATGCAATCGCATGCAGAACAAGTCGCACAGGTGCACTATACTCACCAACGATTATTAAGTGTGAAATTTGAGATTTTAATTCAGTTTTGTGAAATCTCCACCGTATCCTTGCAAGATTGCATTTACAAATCATGAAATTACTTTCTTTTCATTGATTAAACACATTCAAAATGTCTAATATCCAGGGAACATTTCAGACACGATTTGCTATGAATGGGTCTAATAAAGCATGGCAGTGAATCTAATGAGGTGTGAATAGTATTTCTTCTCATTCACTCACATTCGATTCTAGCTGCCAGACTCTTACATTTCCTGACTAATGATTTTGTACTTGATCACATACTGCACTCAATCATATAGACTGAATGGCAGATGACATTTATTACTTGGAAGGGGGAGGGGCAGGTGACATTCATTGAAATCGCCCAAAAGCCAGAAAAAAGCCAGACGTTCAGCATTAATAACAGTTAAAGGTAAAGACCAGTATTGGCAACGCCCCAATTTCAAAAAATGAAATGGAAGCTCTCATTACCAATCATGTGAAAGAATATGTTTTGACTAATACATGATGATAAAAAATTTGCCGGGAAACCGCCTACTAATTCATATATTTGGTAAATTTATTTCTCTCATGGTCTGGTGTAGTGCTGTAGTCAAACGTTTAACCGTCCGGTATCCGACCGCCCATGGCGGATACCGTTTCCAATTGGACGGTTTCGTTTTCCCGATTTTTTTTTTTTTTTTTTTTTTTTTTTTTTTATAATTTTTTTTTATAATTTTTTGTTTTTGTTTTTTTGTTTTTTTTGTTTAAAGTTTCGATTTATGCCCCTCCACCTGGCACTATGTCTGGCAATGTCTCCCAGCTTAGTAATCTGTGTGTTGACTCACCACTCCAAAACTAGACCAACACTCCAATTTGTCTGTCATCTTGGTTTGAAAGTAATCTTTGTAATAGATCTCAATATGTAGTTTATAATAATAATTCATCCAACTTTTACACATGGCGTACCACAAGGTTCTATCCTAGGTCCTCTACTGTTTTTAATTTACATTAATGATCTTACACATTCTTCTAAAAAGGACATGGTTACTATTATTTGTGACAAGTTCACAAGCACAAATCGGCGCCTTCAAATGCACCTCGCAGTTGAATGAAAGTCCTTCCCGCTCGGCCAAAAAAAAAAAAAAAAAAAAACGTTTTTTTTTTTTATTTTTTTTTAAATTTATTTATTTATTTATTTTTATTTTATTTTTTTTTTAAATCGTTTAACCGAAAACCGTCCGGTTTTGACTGGCGGTTAAACGGAATTGGAGATATCCGTGATGTTACAGCACTAGTCTGGTGAGAGAGATAGGGTAGTCCCATATACATCTTTCTGTGTATAGTGCTTGTAACTTTACGAAGAATGAGCCAAATTTCTTATCATTTTGATGATTCCAGAACCTTGCAGATGCTAGATGCTAGATGATCGACCTTTTCTGATCGATTCCACAACGTTTCTTTCACAATGCAATCACATGACCATTACTGGTCTTTACCTTTAAGGCCTTGATAAGAAAAAAAAAACTTTCATGTCTGATTTTGTTGAAATATTCACGTCACAAGACATTTATTTGAAATTGAATTGTATGGCAGGGGAGGGGTTGGGGGGTATTAACATTAATCAATTACCTAGATTAATCGCTTTTTACCCTTTTATACAACAAAAAACACCTTGTATTCACTTCACTGTAGCTAGCATACATGTGAAAAAGCGATAACATGAAGTGCACATATACTTTACCGCATTTAACTGGAGAAGGGATGAGCTAGGGTCTGAACTCTTAACATAAACTTGTTCACAATGGTAAATGATGAAAATAAAACCTTTACACAAAAAACGAATGAAATGTCCCTGGCTACCAGCTGAAATGTAAATCTAATTACCATTACATTGACATTAGTTTGAATAACATTCATGTAAAAAGACAATATTTGATTTTTTTTTTCTTCAATTGAAGGTTATAATGGGGGGGGGGGGGGGGGGGGTCTTTCCTTTAATCAAATCTGCTTGAAGCCCAGGAATTATAAACAGCATATAAACATGTTCACGGTTGCTGATAATTAAGCTGTCAAATTAAAATCCCTACTCTCTAATTTTGTGGTAACACATTCGTGTAGAAAGGTACTGAAGTGGAATACATCCTTTCTTGCATGCAGTCGTTCATCAAGACACAGAGTGAGTGCAGAATATACTACCAGTGGTTACAAGGGAAGGGGGGGGGGAGGGGGTTACAGAGTTGGATGTATTCTCTTATTCTACAAGACACTGGCAATTATAAGGATCTAGCTTTAATTTAATGGCATAGCATGGCTGTACTTTCTTCACTACTAATGTCTATTGAAGCTCTCCCAATACAATGTGTGTTCTTACAAAGATTCCCCGCATCCAACTTCTTCTACGCATCACATTTGAAAGCCACATAAAGGGTGATTATATGCACATAATCTCAACATTCCATCCCATGTCTACAGGTGTTACTCATTGACTCATGGATAATCTGCAACTGGTGTCTTGGAGGCTGTTCACACCGCAATGAAATAGCGCGGTCTATCGAAGCACCCCCTTTTTTCTAGCGCTCTAGACCGCTCAATCTCTCGTGGACCACCCCCAAAAGGTGCTCCAGTGGCACGCCGTTTTGGCCCGCCATGGCTCGCTGTTGGGCGAACCGAAACGACGTTGTACCTCCCACACCGCAGAGATAGCGCGTAGACCGCGCTATCTCTGCCGGTGTGAACAGCCTCTTGGTTTCTATTCTAGAAGGGGCTTTGGTGGAAACTTTGAGCTCTTCAACTACCAATGCAGGCCTGATAAAAACCCAATTTTAATCGGTTTCCCAATTTTTTTTCTTCTTTTTTCTTCCCAATTTTTTTTTCTTCTCCAGATTTTTAATTCCCCCCCCCCCCCCCGATTTAATCCTGATTTTCCAGATTTCTCTATTCTTTCCCATTTTCCCCTATTATTTCCCAATTGGTCATACTCAAAAGGAGGGAAATGTTGTTAGATGCCATTCCCCCCTCTTTTTAGGGGGGGGGGGGGGGTGGTCATGGTTGAGGGGAATTTTGTTCCCTTTTTTTCAAAATAACTGAAAAGGGACACTCATTACATTCATTTAATATCTGTCCAGTAGCAGAAGGCTAATCATCTCTGTGAGCAAGTATGGAAATAACACCCTTCTGGCTCCAAACAGACAATCATTTTTTCCAACTAAACCTCCCCCAATGCACCATCCCACCTGCCCCCAATGCACCATCCCACCTGCCCCCACTGCACAATCCCACCTGCCCCCACTGCACCATCCCACCTGCCCCAATGCACCATCCCACCTGCCCCCACTGCACCATCCCACCTGCCCCCAATGCACCATCCCACCTGCCCCCACTGCACAATCCCACCTGCCCCCACTGCACCATCCCACCTGCCCCAATGCACCATCCCACCTGCCCCCAATGCACCATCCCACCTGCCCCCAATGCACCATCCCACCTGCCCCCAATGCACCATCCCACCTGCCCCCAATGCACCATCCCACCTGCCCCCAATGCACCATCCCACCTGCCCCCACTGCACCATCCCACCTGCCCCCACTGCACCATCCCACCTGCCCCCACTGCACCATCCCACCTGCCCCCACTGCACCATCCCACCTGCCCCAATGCACCATCCCACCTGCCCCAATGCACCATCCCACCTGCCCCCACTGCATCACCCAATAATCTGTAATTATATATATGCTAGTTTATGTCAAATAATGTTATTTCCTTACAATAAAAGATCGTAATTATTTAACTATTATAATTGTGTTCATAAGTTTATATCATTTATATTATATCTTATTTTGTCATCATTGTATACGATATGTATTTCTGTTAATCCATGTATAATTAAATCTTTAGATTAATCATGTAATTTATTGTATAATTGATTGTTGTAAAGCGCATAGAGAATTTATTATTATGCGCTATATAAAAATTACTTTATTATTATCCCACCTGCCCCAATGCACCATCCCACCTCCCCCAATGCACCATCCCACCTCCCCCAATGCACCATCCCACCTGGCCCCAATGCACCATCCCACCTGCCCCCAATGCACCATCCCACCTGCCCCCAATGCACCATCCCACCTGCCCCCAATGCACCATCCCACCTGCCCCCAATGCACCATCCCACCTGCCCCCAATGCACCATCCCACCTGCCCCCACTGCCCTCATAAGTCACAGGGCAATTCCTCAAACCATGCAAAGAAAGGCAAATCTGTTCATATTAAAAGAAAAGTATTTTATCTCTACTGTGGAGATTAACAAATTATGGTTCATTCATACCAAGTTGCCGGATACTGTACATGCTATTAGACTCCGGATGCATGGTTTACTGATACCAATTTAACTTTTCTGTGTATTTTTTACAACCACCTGTTGTCATCTTGATCTAATGTAATAGGGACTTTTAGATTTGCACAACGACAACATGGATTGCTACGATCGACGTCCTTTTAATGCACTGCCTTGAATGGACGTCACACGCGTATCAGTCCACGCAAATCTAAAAGTCCCTAACTCCTTGGTGCTACCATGGACACTAATCAATGACAGTTGAAACCTTCTGTGGTTTTAGTCTACATTCATATCCAATAGGCCTGTTTTCATCAGCTCGAGTTTGCCAAATAACCCGCTATTTTCGGACTCAGGATATTATCCCGAAGCTCAAAACTGCTTCTTTACCAGACCGTTACGCCCATCACAAGCTATACATGTAGCTCGGACGGGCGCAAATTAGCCCGCTTTTTCCCAAATCTAGATATTTTGGAAACAAGACTAAGATTTCTCTGGATATTTTCTTGACCAAATATCCTGCTTATTGCAACTGCGGGCTGATGAAGACGCAAATTAGCTGGATATTTTGCAATCAGTATAGTTAAAGCAGCGGGTTATTTGGAAAACTCAAGCTGATGGAGACAGGCCTATTGTCTCTTTGCATTCACCTGTCGTTCAACCATCGATACTAAGCTCTGAAATTAGAAATGAATTCATGAGACCCAAAATTTCAGATCATGTGACTTGCTACCCCAGCATGATTGGCAGTGACCTTTAACCTTTAACCTTTGACTTTCATGTTCCCCTGACTGCCATGTGAAGGTATGTGTGGCAAATTATTAGCTAGGCATTTGGCGATAACCTGTGACATTCTGCAAGTTTCGATACAACCATGCAACATTTCGGCCCTTTTACAGACGAAGCCAAGATAATGTAATTACCCCTGCAGGTACTGATAGCCTTTTCACCCAAGGAATTATTGTACAAATAAATGTGATATTGTCTGCTTAGAGCCAGAAGGATGTTTACTTTGTAAGCTACGTCTAGCTCTCACTTGTGTGTCAACAAAAGCAAGATAACAGCTAGGGCTCATCTAGGAGTGAGATTTGGATCATAATCTAAAATCTCACTTAATTATTTGTGTGTTTGTGTGAATTGACCTATCATGGGACATGAAATCCAATGAACTGTGAAACATTAAAGGCCTGTCCTCGCTATCTCACATGAGTGTAAAGCTAGAGCTTATTAAACCCTCTTAAATCTGAAACATTCGCAACATTCCTGATGCTTCATACACACAACAGACTGGTTTCACAGTTGTTTGATATATCTTCATGTTGAGAACCAGAAAGGTGTTAAATCTGTGTAAAATCTTATGACTTAATGCCCTTCTGGCTCCAAATAAATGATCTAATGCTTGGGAACCATCCAGGGTTGGGGGTAAAAACATTGCTTTGAGTAGGTCATATTTCTGTCTGGACTAAATCAAAAGTGAACCAAATTGATATCGACCTGTTTTTGAAGCTATCGAAACTCGTGTCATCAAATTCTATTACGCCTCATGTCACCCAAGTTGTTACATATTGTCACTTGTAGTTTGTATTTTTGGAGCCAGAAGGGTGTTAAATCAAGTCTTTTTTGCTTCAAACAGACGGATTGTGATTATTGCAGACATTTTCCTCTGAGAAACATCCTTTATACCATGGACCTAAATGTACGAGAGACTGTCGATCTTATGTTTCTTTTAATGAGACCCTGATGATTTTTAACTCTGTCTTTAATAATGCACTTTAACAGTAAAACTCTTCTGGCTGTCTACAGTTGATTTGAAATATCTGTTTTTACTTTTAGTAATTCTACGGGCCAATAGAAATTCACTACATTAGGAGCTGTAGACTGTTACTCATTAAAGGGATCGTGTAACAATGTTAAATCTGAGATACACGGCCCTACGTGTTATTAGTGTCTGTGATATGGTGTAATATTGAAGCCCTAAATAAATTGCGCTTCAAAATGATCAAGAAGTGCCTCAAAAAAGTAAAAATCTTTGAGTGACCGGTTTTACCGTACTCGTTTTCGCCAATAGACTGTAGTGTTATGAAAACCGTCAGGCGAACGGTTTTCAAAATTTGTAATTCCAATCATAAATATCTTGATAATCAGACAGGCGATCGGCTTGTAAAAGTCATGGGGTTCCTGACTGACCTAAAGGTTTATAATTATCATTGCATCATGAGCTAAATCCAGAATTTTGTTTCAGAATCTGAGACAAAGTTACCGGATCCCTTTAATCAAAATTGTTCTGTATGAGATCTCAAATTACAGACATTCTATCTGAAAAATTCTGCAAACTGCAACATTTTGTGACCTTATTTTGGCAATTTATATATTTTGTGAATGGATACAAATGTCAACAACCTACTATGGTCCAGACAGTGGCCCAGTGATGTAGAAAGGATCTTATCTCTATCAAATGACAGAGATATCAAGGGATTATAATAGGAAGATGTAGCATGTTCAGACCAGATAAAACTTAATACAAAACTTGTATAAAGAACATTGTATAAAGAATCATTGTTATTGTGAAAGGGGCATACAGACTAGATAAAAAACATTGTATAAAGAAATGTTGTACATGTATAAGGAAACTAGTTTTGGAGAGGTCAGCTGACATGATTATTGGCCAATCATCAAGAAGTGCTGACGTTATATAAGCCCTTCCCAATTATGATTTTTGTATGAAACCATGCTTTAATAGAGGTCTTTTGCTATAGCCTGTAAGATGTTTTGTTATTCAACGTTTCTTTGTACAACATTTAGACTAGAAATTTGTAGAAAAGGGTCTTTATGGTACCGCTATACGATTCTTGGATTTCTTGCTCAACAATGCAATGAATTCTAGTTGTCTGAACAGGGAGACGGAGATTAATGGATTAGAAGAAAAAGATGTTTATGAAATACTGTTGTGTTAGCCTTGGGTTGTTTGAGACGTAACATTTATTTGATGGATCGGAGCAACAAAGAAAAGTTGACATTTTGTTTTCCTCTTTGCGGTTGTGATAGATGCGTTCAATTTATCAAAGGCATGTTTCCATGTACACTGTATATCTTAGAGGCATTTAGTTAGAGCTACAAATAAATGTTCATATTGGAAGTATAAGTCTGTCGTTAGGCAAGTTTTATTGTGTATGTTTGGAGCCTGAAGACCATTATCCCATCTGCTATGAAAGAGAGTTCCGACTCTTGACAGGTAATTCTTCTTGATTTCCCAAACCATAATATGTATAAATGGGAAATAAGAATCTGCTATACAGAGCAAAAGGAACATACCAATAAAAGACAAGACATTGCAGAGTCAACTGTAAAATAGTTTGTAGGGCAAACCAGTGTGGAATTCCAATTTTCTACTTTTGAAAGTCAATCGTGCTTTCTGGCATTTTGCTTGAGGTAATGTGAGCACAAATACAAAACACATTTGAAACTAATTTGTAAATTTCTCTTTAGAATTAATCCAGTGAGATGGATAAACAGAATACACCTGTGGATATGATATGTTGATGTCACTTTGAGTGACTCATTATGTGTAATTTGCTGTTTGTTTACATGTCGGTGGAGAAAACATGTACAGAATTTGTGAAATTAAAATGAGGTCATTTGGCAAATTATGTAATACAGCTTGGACATAATGACCGCACTTCTAATAACCCCAAATTACTCAAAAGTAGGTCTGGCATTTTACTTCAGATCGATTGCAGAAGGAGATAATTTGAAATACTAAAAATAGGAATCTCTATAAGTACTTGAAAAGCAGCAATTTGTTGAGCCCTCACCATACATGTAATTACATATTTTCAAAGACTCTATCCTCTCAGCGATACCAAGTCTTACAACAGGAGTGCTTGCCTCTGCATATTTGTATTTGTAAATGAATAAGATCAGAAATATGTCGCCAAATTGATGATTGGAACACACTTTTGTATATCCAAATCTGACCTACATGTAGAATGGCAATAAATGATCGATTGAAAGAGAAGTAGCCGTAGGGTTAAGGCAAAAAGGGACCTGGAAGGCTGGAACATGTTATTATGTAAAGAATAACAATTACTGTACTTTGCATTTAAATTACTGTATTTTTATTCTGTGTCAGTGGTTTGGGATGAACTAGTGGCTTTGAGATGGATTGAACCTCAAATTTGTTGTGGGTTGTGGTTTTCTCAAGCAATCAAAGGAAACAAATTTGACTCCGGGCATAGTGTATTTATTTTATAAGGACCTTGATTTATTCCATGAAATAAATGAAAACTTGGTTGAAGAAAGGGCAGGAAATGTAGAACATCTAAATGGATGAATTACCTAATTAGTTTGGTGATGAGACCCAAACTAAGCCTCAGAGTGATTATATGGAGAATTTGGTGATCTAATGAGTTTTCTGTTGATCAAGACTAGAGCCAGAATGGAGTTAATACAGTATACACATGCGTACAGATGAAATGGCAAAGTTCTCAACTGTGATGATTGAAGATCCAAAGTTGATCTTAAATTAATGTTTATCATAAAGCAACATGGAGATTTGAGAAATCCTCTGTTGAGAGTCAGAAGGTCATTGATTCTGTATTTCAGTATAGGATTTAATGCCCTTTTTTCTGGCTCTGATGAAATAAAAGCGTATTAATCTTTGATGATGACCACCAAGTTGTATTGCTGCCTGTACAACTATTATGACATCACAGACTGTACTTAGTGTGAGTTTACATGTTTGTAGGTCCTTATGGTTGTATTAAATTTGCTTCTTGCAACAATCGCTCCATGGCAATTTGTAACACTCATCAAATTCTTACCTTCAACCAGGGACATGCTACCCAACACTATACCTAAGCCTAACCCTAACCCTTCTCTAAACCTAACATAAAGAAACACACTTCCAACCATTACCCTAACACTTCAGGTAATATCTTTGATGAAAGAAATCATGGAGCAATTATTGTCGCAAGAGCAAATGTCAAATCACCATAATTTGAACAAAGGCTAGGCTTTATACGCTTTTCCAGTTGAGACAGGAATCCCAAATTCTTTATGCTTTTAACTATTATGGTAATTTTGTTGTTTTCTCCTCGTTTCGACAAATCCCCTGCTCTTGGAGAGCATCTTGAAATAATATCCCGGGCACAGAGGAATATATCTGGCCCAGTTTCCAATCGGATCACCTTCCCTCATCCAATTTGTCAACTGTCCATCCATATTTATTTTTCAATCATACCATGGCTCCCTCTAAATCTCGGCTGACTTCAGATTTGCAGAATCCTACCCAGGAGATGACTATCGATTTCATCTCAATTCATCAGATTCTAAAACAATTCTTTCTGCATCTTCTGCAAGTTAGTTTTCCAGAAATTATGGAGGTGTACTGTGGGTAGCCTATATATCTTCATCAGAATGATGATATTGTACAATGCATTACATGTTCTGCATTTTCCTGAAGTTTGTTGCCGGACATTTCATTTTGCATCTTCCAGAAGTTACAGTTTTCCAGAAAAACGTTTTTTGAGAAGATAAACTGCAGACGCATGTACATCAGCATCAGATTCTTTGTGAAGTTAATTTTGTGGAAGATTGACTTCATGGTCTGCTTATGTTGAAAGGCTATATGAGGAGCAGGGGTTTATACATCCTAATGTCTTGACTCATGAAATAATTGTAACAGATAGTTGATGTCCCTGAATAAGAATAATCAATAAGTTGTATCATTCTCGTGTTGGAAACTGCATTCTTCTACTAGAAAGGTTTCATAACGACGTGACCTATATCTATATGTATTGAAAATTCACTATCATCAAGATGTATGTAATAATTAGGGGAATAAGCAAGAAATCATCTCAATGATTAATAGAAATTCCAAGCCAAATCACAAACAGCTAGACTGCTTGATGAGCATGCAGTGTTCACACATGACTTTGTAATGCCTACATTCAATCAGTTTCTATGGACCATTCTCACTGCAATCCAGTAGATATTCATGTTTTCTTAGTGTGAACAAGGCTGTTAATGATAGGGGTCTTATTTTGCAAATTTGAATTTCATGAAATCCCCTTTGTCTCTGGGAGAGAATCAGCATTTTGATGACTTTTTTTAGCTTGAAACCGATCCTACTTTGACTGCAATGAAGATTTGTCGTTCTTGTTTGAGTCGATTCCTTTCATATTATAGAAGCGTTTTCTGTTTGTCCCGACTCTGAACTTAGTCCTAATCCAGCCAAAGACAGTATCAGCATCAGTTTGATCCGCTCTCAATGCAGACTTTTTGACCCACTTCTGGAGCAGGGATCTACATTGTTTATCACCTCTCATATTTGCTTTTATTTCTGCACTTCTGGATGAAAACTTTGCCGGAAGCTTAAAGTAGTATCCTACTTATTTTATTGAAAGAGGTCTGACAAAAACTTCAGGACTTCAGAGGGAGGGGGTGGGGGTGGACTGACAAAGTAGGTAGAGCCTTTGAACTGTTGGCTCCTGATATCTTTGTAACCTTTCAGCCTATGTAATCACATGCTACAGTCTGTTTTGCTGCACTTCGGTTTAAAATTAAAATACATATCATCTTAGAGAAAAAAGGATATTGGTTGTTGGTATGCTCCTTTTTTTGGTGGGAGGAGGGGGAGGGGAGGGGGGGGGGGGTTAGCAAATTTTGTAATATACTTTATGCACATATATGCTAGCGTTCTCCTACACCTGTATGCCTTTACTCTGAGCTTTTATAAAAGATAATTTGTAATGTCTTCTGTGGACTTCATGTACATCATGAAATCATACGCTTGAAGGATTTTTCACTGATGTGCTTAGGTTTTGAGATGGTAATATTTCTATAATTTTACAAAGAGCAAGAGCAGATGATACAGGAGGGGGGGGGGGGGGAGGGGGTGCTAATGCCTGACATTGGCTTCAAGCCTATGATACTTATTCTGAGGTTATGAGATTAGGACATAAATCATCTTTAAACCCAGACTCTTGGTCTATTGTGGCTGTGGTTTGCTGTGGAGCAACAGCACGATTTCGACCTTGAATCAACAAACCATATTTTCAATCAGATCTGATCAAATTTGACCAGGGCTATTCAGTTGATTCTCTGACACAGATCCCATGGGAGTCATCATGAATGCTTAGATAGCCCATTCAGACTAGAGAAACTTTCGCTATAACTCGTTAAAAAAAACATGTAGTTGTAAAGAATCATCGTGAAATGATACTGATAGGGGCGTACAGTACACACTAGATCGATCCACTTCATTCGATTGCATCATTTTGTAAACTTTTATTTCATGTTTTGTGGAAATAAATTCAATTCAATTCAATAACATATTATATAGAAACGTTGTATAAAGAAACTAGTTTTGAAGGGGTCAGTTGACATGATATCTGACCTTTCATCAATGCATGTACACGTAACCCCCCTCCAAGTTATACGAATTGTGTACAATACGATGTTCAGACGAGACTCTGATTCTTTAGTGAGTTTGAAACATTGCTTAAAATATACATCTTGCTGTTTTTGTTTATGTTGCATTTACGACGATTCGTTATTCAATATTTCCGGCTAAAGAAAATATTTACTTGTATAGGTATACGGTTTTCATACATGTAGCTAAACAATGAAGTTAGACATTCTGAATGGGGCTCATTGTATGAGCAACACGTTCTCCAATTAAGTATACTCTATAATATAATCAGCTGAAGCAGGCTTCACAGTTCATTGTTTGTTTTCGTCTTGAGGTTTTAGAGAGCAATGAATTGCATGATAATGTCTCATTTGAACTTGAAACTTGAACTGTGGCCAGTGTATTGGTGTATACATCGTACTTCAGGGTTGAATAGCAATACAGTAGGTCTATAGTATACATGCACATTTAAAATGAATGGGAAACAAAGACGTTTAGAAAATGTAAGACTGTAGATTACTATTTTATCCACAGGAGCTTTTCCTGTTTTAGTGTTTCCATTGCAGAAAATAGAGGTAGAAGACTGATTGATGTAGTATGTACATATAAAAAAGTGCCCGGCCGTTTGTTTTTCTTCGTTCCATTACAGAGCACTGAAAAGAAGAACTTACTGAAATAGGGGTTACTGGATAAGAATAAAATTAGGAAAGTATATTTTTAGAGAGACCTGTTGATTTTTTTCTTGCATTACTGATGAATAGTAAAAAGTTCAATGCTTTTTATGGGACAGACATTTATAGAAAACTTCCTAATTTAGAGAAATCATACAGATCCACTCCAATACCCACATGCAGGCCTACATTTATTAGCAAGTGTATCATAAAGTTCTCTCTCAATTACTCCGAGAGAAAGACTTATGCTCACAAATATATAGAAATATCTGCAGACGCAACAAGATTTTTGGCATCTTTCTCCTAGAAATTGCTGTTTATTCTCCCTACACATGCACCACAAACACGTCGCCTCTTCCATCAATTTCCCATGAGGTCTTCCAACTATGAAACAAACAATGCCTTCTTGCCACTCCAGGCGTGATGAATACTTCAACAAAAGCGTCTGTAATATCCGGAAAATTTGTCGAAAAAGGCTGTACAGCGGGCATACTTGTTGTATCCTCTGCTTTTTGAGCATTTTTGAGAAGTGTTTCTGAGGTGTGCGTTTCAGGGGATGATTTGCCGAAGGGAGGTTTTGTAATCCATATTATTAAGTAGAAATGTGAAGAAGTGATCCATGGGGAGACGCGAGAGATGAAGTGTTCGTAACAGAAACCAAACAAGTAAGGTTTTCTGGACGAGACGGTTAAAGGTTGTGATTGATTTGAAGAATCCATCAGAAATTACTTTAGTCTAGGATGGTTGGTTGGTTGGGAGTAGGGCAGGAGAGAGAGAGAGAGAGAGGAGAGGTGGAGCAAGAGAGAGACGAGAGAGAGATAGAGAGAGAGAGAAAGAGAGAGAGAGAGAGAAAAAGGGAGAGAGGGAGACAGAGACAGACTAGGAGAGAAAGACAGTAACACACACACAGAATGTGAGAGATTTTGATTTAATTGAATTATTGTGAGGAAAGACACAGAGAGTTAAAACGACAGACACAGAGAACCTAATAGATAGAAAGGAGAATGCTAGATAGAAAATGAAAGATTTTGATTAAATTGAATTATTGTAAATCAGGTTTGGGAACGGAGAGAGAGAGAGAGAGAGAGAAAGAGAGAGGGAGAGAGAAGAGAGTGGAAGAAAGAAAAGGGAGAGAGAGAGAGAGATAGAGAGCAAACAAATTGGAAAAATATATAAAGTACCAGGTACCCTGATAGAAAATTGAAAGGGACAAAAAATGAATAACAGACAAAGAACAAAAATTTAAGTCCATTATTGTTGGGGGAGGGGGGGGGGGGGCTTGATCCAGGTGCTGACAATTATAGATCAGGGATTTAACAAATAAAGCAGCCTTTATTGTTCTTGATTAATAATGAATAGAGAAGAGTCAGCAGCTTTAATCTGGTGTAGGAAACATCTGCAACTCTCAGGAGATCTGCTGAAAGCAAAAAGGGCATTCAATCGTTTAAAGATAGGAGGATAGGAGTTAAATCTTTCTTGCTCTCAACAGAATAGTCTGCAGGCACAGACTCTAATATGACTCTTAAACACAATTCCATAGTGCCTTGAGCAGAGCCTAGCCTTGTCAGTCTCTGTCTGTTTCAGGAGCAGCTTGAATACAGAGCCTTTGGGATGCACTAGACCGTGCAATCAGCCTAGTCTCACCCTGCAGACACTGTTACGTACTATGGATGACAAGGGTCTGTGATAGCAGACTATCAGCAGAGTGCAGAAATACATAGGAGGCAGAGAGATGAATAGAAACAAAAGAACAAAAAGCCCTTAATCCTGTCCTTTCCAAGAGTACAGATTTCAGTCACAAAACAGGGTAATTACATGTTGTGTTACTATTAAACAGCTGCCGATATAGGACTCATGCATGGAACAGACACGGGTAGGATTGATTCAAATGATTTCTGGGTTTTAAAAGGCTTCCATAATACATGTTCATCAAAGTGACCTGCTATGAATTGATTATCGATTCTCTTTGCTTTAGAAATAATAAGCATCATGTTTTTGGAGCTTGTAAACATGCTTTCTGTATTCATGTCTAACAGTGGTAGTGAAGCCTCATTAACTTTACTTCTGGGGAAGCCAGTTCTATTATTTTTTTGCTTTAACTTTTCCAGCTATAAGGACGGATCAAATTAGGATAGGCATCATCTGACACAAGATATGAGTTTGTTAATGCCTACCCAAAACTGTCAGCAAATAATCGTTTATAAGGAACTAAAAGATCTACCGGTAGTCTCATTGACTCTGATGTCTTGGGTAAAATGTTCCACCTGTTGGGAAGCCAATAAACAGAAGAGTTGTCTTTCTTTGTGAAATAATAAAAATAAATGAATAAATAACCTATTTCTAAAGCATATTTGGGGAAAATCTTTTTGATAGTAATAAGATAGGACTTTACCCAAGCTTTTTTTCTCAGCAGGTCCAGATGAAAATTTTCAGGTCTTTGTGCTTTTTTGCCCCCTGTTTGTAATTCAAATTCTTCTGGTCTGAAGTTGAAAGTTAGGGGCCCATTTATGTGTACCATACTTCTGTTAGAGTCAATCCTCTGAAGAAAGAAAGATTAGATTAAGTGACATTTCATGGCAAAGAGTTATCATATTTTCACTTAATAGGATTATCAGAAATGACAGGTATCTTTGTGTTTGTGAATGAAAGCATTCACAATGATCGTACCTGTGAAATTAATGACCTTAAACCTACATTTGATCAAAATCAGTCAAACGTAAAAATATTTCTGTATGTTTCATATTGAAAATTGTATTGCATCTTGAATGCCTGTTTAATATCTGGAAGGGGGATAGTGATAGATACCAACCCCTGGTCAAATAAAAACACCAGGGGGGTGCATCATCACACCCCTCGGACAATACCCCCACCTGGTATCAAACAGCGCTTGCTCGATGATGTTAAACAAGATAATAACATCCCAACAATTCATTAATTAACCCTAACTTATGACTTTATTCTTCATAGATGTCACTCATTTTATTTTCTGAAGAGATCTCTTTGATGTATCTCTGCAGCTGTCCTTCAACTATCAATGAAACTGAAATGTTTGTGCCCCATCTCCTACTGTCAAATTTTTGGCGTGAAATGCTCTGAAGAGCGGGCAGTGACAATGGGGGATGGGTTTTTGTTTTGAATGTCGGTGTTTTCATAGGAGTAAATTGAATGCTCTGTTTTGATATGATGCTTTATAAATTTGTTTGGAGGGGTTATGTATCGATTGGGTTTGTAATTTGCTATAAATATGTGCTATTCATACTTACATAGCAGACTGGTGGTTTTGTTGTGGATAGGTTTCCAGAGTCTCAATAAAACTTGTTTTATATTATTTTATCAAATAATTATGACATTTTGTTCAACCTGTTTACATTAATTTTTTGAGGTAAGTTTGATACTGTGATGTATTTTACAATTGCCGTAAATAAATATTTGTTAATTAACGCAGAGTTTGCGTCCTTCTAGTTATCAACGGAAGATATGATTGTTGAATCGATCAAGTACATAATTAATTTATAAACATCTGGATCCAAATTGTTTTTGCCTCATGTACATGACTTTTATCCTTGCATTTCTTTATTTTTTGTCTTACAGGTCAAGTTGAGCAAGAACTGTGACTTCATTCAGCTACAAATCTAAAGAACTGGCTGTGAGTGTGGAATATATACCGTCAACAGCAAAATTCATAAAGTCCTCACCAAACAAACAAAAAAAACGTTTTAATTTCTGGAAGGGGGCCTGTAAATGCCTCCCTATGGCTGGCCTAGGTACCGTTACAACCGCTTTCCAGCGAACCAGTATAGATAGCCCCACGTCCAACACCTCTAGCGCCACTATGAGCACCAGTATGAGCCATTCCACGCACTCCAGGACAAACTCTGCCTCTTCACACAGTCACTACGGCAATGGAACTCTTGATTGGGACGGCTCAAAGCACGGAAGTGTTGATACTCTTAATATCAGTATTCCGGATGAGTTTGATGTCGCAGAGAGGTATAGTCGGTTGGTCGAGCTAGAGAAGGTTCCTTGGAACGAGCAGTTAATAGGGCGGGTCTTGCGGAACAGTGAGAAGGTATGTCAGTTAGTGGATCGCATCCCACAGAGTGTCGTCCAGAGGCTGTCCTTCCTGATGCAGCGACCGTTCGTCCGGATCGTCCGGGAGGTCAAACGCCTGAGCATCGTTTACGCAAAATGCACCAAGCACGAGATCCAGACCGCGGTCAAGCTTGTCATGTCGCCCTCGTTGGCAGACGCCTGCATGAATGCGGCGGTCAAGGCGCTCTCGCTGTACCAGATGAGCAGCGAGCAGATGCGAAGCGGGAAGACGGCCCGGGCCGGACTGACCTTCCGGATCGGTCGTTTCTTCCGATGGTTAGTGGAGGCAAGGATATCATCACGTGTCGATGACCACGCCGCGCTGTACCTGGCCGCTTCGATGGAAGCTCTGACGTCTGAGCTTTTCTTCAGAGCCTGTGCTCCCTACTTTGAGAAGACGGACGGAGAACTGACCCAGGCAGTGTTGGATTATGGGATAGCTAACGAGGCAGAGCTTTGGGGGATGTTGCAGCCCTATGAGCATCTCATATGTGGGAGGAATTCATCAGGTAAGAATGCTTCATCAATGAATTTCTTTTTAATCATAGTGCAGGCAATTTTTTGAATGTTTAGTTAGAAGTAAAATAAAATGATATGCAACATCCATTGCTGATATCGCAAGACTTTGACACCACCTCCAGTTTTTCCAGGCCGCGGCGTTGTTTTTATGCCTCCGTTACGAAGTAGCCGGAGGCATTATGTTTTTGGGTTGTCCGTCTGTCCGTCCGTACAACCCGTTCTCGTGATCGCGTTATCTGAAGAACCGATTGATGGATTCCTGCCAAACTTTGGTCATAGATGTATCTTGCAGAGCCAATGAACTGAATAGATTTTGTGGTCACGACTCACGAGGTCAAAGGTCACAGGGCTCATTATGTATGCAAAAACGGCTCGTGATCACGTTATCTGAAGAACTGATTGATGAATTCCTACCAAACTTTGGTCATGTATGTATCTTGCAGAGCCGATGAACTGATTATATTTTGGGGTCACAAGGTCAAAGGTCTAAGGTCACAGGGCTCATTATGTATGCAAAAACAGCTTGTGATCGCGTAATCTCAAGAACCGATTGATGGATTCCTGCCAAACTTAGATCATGTATGTATCTTGCAGAGCCAATGAACTGAGTAGATTCTTGGGTCATGAGGTCAAAGGTCAAAGGTCATGGGCTCAATATGTATGCAAAAATAGCTTGTGATCGCATTATCATTAGAACAGATTGATGGATTCCTGCCAAACTTAGATCATGTATGTATCTTGCAGAGCCAATGAACTGAGTAAATTCTTGGGTCATGAGGTCAAAGGTCAAAGGTCATGGGCTCAATATGTATGCAAAAATAGCTTTTAATCCCGATATTCTGAGAACCTGTTAATGGATTACAATCGAACTTGAATTTGAAAAATGTCTTCTGTTTTGGTTTGTAAAATTGCTCTTTGACGGAGGCATCATTTTCAACTGCGTGCAGTCGAAGTTCCATCTAGTTGTTTTTGTCTGATTGCAACAATCAAACTTGGCAGGAGTGATCCAATACATGCTATTTATAAATAACCATGAAACTTCTGTCTTTTAACACATTTTAAAAGATTTAGATCTATTTTTTCCTTTTCTTGATTTCATTTATATCTTCTGTCTATACATTTTGTACAAATATCTTTCTCTTTCCACCCTGGTTAACCAAAATCTTCCTATTGTGTTTCTTTTGTAGAAATTTGTTTCTTCTTCAAATTACCTTATTCCTGCTTTTGGCGAATTCCATGTTCTTTATTTGCTAAAAATGCTAAAGCACATACATGTACATGTATAGTATGATAAAAGCCAAGGTTACAAAATTGAAGTTAAATAACATGATAAACAAAATACAAAACAATCACATAAACAGAACAGTGTTAAGTACATAACATGTACATCATGTATTATTATTAAGTTATTATATTAGAGATGCATAACTTCCAGGGAGAGAAGCAAAATGAGCAATGGTAGTTTTGCTAATGAAAGCTGAAAAGTCTATCACAAGCAATTGGAAATGATACCTGTTTGTGAGAGCATGGACCTAGAGTAGGGTAATTATGGACTGGGAGAGTGCGAGAGAAAGCGAAAGAGAAGAGGGAGAGAGAGAGAAAACTACTACTACTAGATGAAGTCAGGTTTATAGAAATAATTCATTGTTGAATGTCAATAGTATCGAGCTGTTATGTCTTCAGTTATGAGATATTTTCTTAACAGCTTCAGGAGTATTTAACCTTGGACTCTGTCGCTCTCTAGCGTCCATTCAAAGTCGGTCTACCGTTAGGTCTTTCTAGGTCACGAAAGTACAAGATCGGAGTAAATAGAAGAAACGAGTTTGAAATCGATGTTTGTACCATTACTTTTGTACACATGATACTGCATCTAGCATTCTGTAAAGAGTTGACAGTTTCTATTGCATTGTGATAGAAAGAAAAACATTATTAAGGTTGGAAAATAGAGTTAACCTTTACATGTGCATTCCCTCTTTAAGAAATGTAATACTTTTAGAGGCACTCTATGTAAGAATGTCAAAGAATAAATAATTGAAGTTGGGTGATCAAATTTGCCTTTGAAATGGCCTTCTGAGAATCGAAAGGGAACTAAGGGCGCGTTCATGCTTGATTTTGAAGGTAGAATGAGCGATCTGAAACGCTCATCGTAAACGCTCATCGTGATCGCAGTTCCACGGTGTAGCTGTTCATGCTTACTTCTCTGGCTCATCCAGGCAATTCTCCTTGTGTGGCATTGTGTGACCTTCACTGTGCATGCTACGTAGACCCACTAGAGGTCAGTGCGTTGACCCCATTTAAACGCGTTTACAATTGTAAACGCATCTTTTTGTGAGTTTACGATCGGCGTTCGTGATCGCCGTTTTTCGGTGATTCTACAAAAGTGAGCATGAACGCAAGCGTGTTTTAAACTAAACACGTAACAGATGCCTGATTCTGGCCGTCAAAATCAAGCATGAACGCGGCCTAAGTACAAGTAAAGTGATGTGCATTAAAGCTCTAATGACTCAAAGTAGACATAATTGTATTTTAACTTTTTTATAGAAAATTCTTAAATGTTATGCTGAGAGCCAGAAGGGCATAATCTCTTTTTAAAGTGATAAAATAGCTTTCTTGCTCTCACCAGACAAAATAGTACTTAATTTTGCTTTTAGAGAAATAGCGTGCTACTCATATATTGTCATTGTCATCTCCAAAGAAAGGTGTAGAGTTTCACAATAATTCATACGCAGAGAAACAGAAACTTAATGGCCCTGTAAAACCAATATTGATGAGTATCCTGTATCCTCTTCTGCTGATTTCCAAAAAACCTCATTTTAATACTAATCAAGAAAAGTAAAAAAATAATGGTAGTACATATAAAAAACATTTATGAGAAAACAATCCCAAAATAATACTATTCATTCAAAACACGCAAGGGGATTTTTAGTTTATACATTTACACATGACGGTTTCACATTGTAGCGGAAACTCTTTTGTGTGCATTGAAGTTGTGATCATTAACAAATTCTGTTTCGTACAATAAAGAAGAAGTAGAAAACTAAAAGGTAATTTAAGGTATGATTTCTGTAATACTGAGGTGATAATTAAATATTGATTTATTTAATTATACATAAACAGATCAGTATACTGTAGGGCTTTGTTCTTTAGAAACGCTTCAGCTTGACCATTTTGGCCGAGTCTCGGTTTGACCATTTACATGTAGGCCGAGTCTCAGCTATTACAATGACGATAAACAGTGTACATATGTGTAGTAGTGCGGAAATAATGAGATACATGTAATAAACTGTTATTAACTGCATAATTAAAAGCCCCATGCTGTTTTGGATTCCAGGTCAGTTTTTCAATCTAATCAAGCCATTGATGCATTTTGTCCATTTGCTGGGCCTTTGTGATGCTAGTTTCTACATTCAGACTCAATTTGGTTTCTTTAGTCTTTTTTAGAGTGTATCATGTGTAAATCAGTCTCTAACTTTCATGATATTGCGGTTTAACTTGTAACCATTTATTTGCTGAATGGTAAATTTATTTGTAAATCTTTCCTTTTTTTCCTTTTTTGCTTTCCACCAAATATTCCCCTGAATGTTTCTCTCTATAATGTTTCTTGTCCTTTTTGAGAACAACTGCATTTTCTTTTTCAAACATAATATCATCTAGATTTGTGAAGGTTTTTTGGGGTCTTCTTGGTTTCATCTTGGAAGCTTCTCTTCTGATTATTTCTTCCTTTTATTCAGAAAAGAAAATTTGTAACAACTACCTCCTCTTTCCTCATTACCTTTTCTCCTTCTTAAATTTTTTAAATGAAAAATAAAATGAATTGCTAAGTTTACAGTTATGGTAGCTTGTTTCAAACCTTTCTTTGTTCTTTGGCCCCTCCTTCATTCTGTATTCTAACAGAAAATACAGAAAATCAATAACCAGCTTGCTATAGATATTATATTTTGTTTATTTTTAGTATCACATCATTAAAGAAAATATATCTTGTTTCAGATCGAGCCTGAACAACAAGATAAAAGAGGTAACAAAACAAAAAACTAGTCATTCAACCCCCCCCCCCCCATTTGTAACCTGTCTATCATCTTTATTTATATACATTTTCCAGACGGCCTCCTAAGGAGATTAATCCAGAATCCCTCCCCATCTACCAATCAGAATTCAATTTTCATAAAGCCACAGTTAATAGATTTAAAGTCCAAACTGGCCCAATTAGGGTTTATAGGATCAATGTGTGTGGTTTGGTGTATTGAGATTGAGATGGAGGGAGAGATTGTGGTGTGAGGGAGGAAGAGGAAGAGAGAGAGAGAGAGAGAGAGAGAGAGAGAGAGAGAGAGAGAGAGAGAGAGGAACAGACAAACAGACGGAAAGTGACAGAGGCAGAGAGAGAAAGAGAGTGACAGACAGACGGACAGAGAGGGAGAGAGAGAGAGAGAGATAAATGAGAGGAAGATGGGATAAAGGTGAAGGAGAGAGGAGATGGTTAATATAAAAGAGAAAGATAAAATAGCAGTAGGAAAGTAAAGCAACTGAGAAGAAAGATTTAACAAATTTGAAATCAAGAAAAGTATTTCTACTTCAGAATGATGTGAATCTAATGTTGTGATATCACTGCAAAATTCAGCCTTTACAAACATGTACTCTCCACAATTCTGATTTATTCATGGACAAATTGGAAACCACCTGTGATATATGCTCTTATTTCTATAATTTCTTGTTGCCATTGACCTTTGTAAATCCTTAAATCGTTTCACGCTGAGTTTGCAGCAATTTCCTCCCAGCACGTCCTCTAGCTTCCCCCAGCTTCCCCCGAAGGATGAGGGAGTCTAGCTGGTCTAGCCAAGTGATGAAAACAAGGTTTATCCACCATCATACCGCCTGGTCCAGATACCAGTCCTTGGAGCGCATCCCTTGATGGGGTGCATAGGGGGTAAAGACTCTGTACGTGCATGTATGTGATGGGGCGGGAGGGGGGGGGGGGGGTAGCTTTGGGAGGTGCTATTGCTCTTGTAGGGGACATTAGGGTTTCCATCGTGTTTGGTTTGTTTGAGCTTTTTATTTCTGAGAATGCATATCTACACAGACATACAATTTTACAAGAAACAAATGTTTGTATGGTACACATTCATATTCTCTCTCTCTCTCTCTCTCTCTCTCTCTCTCTCTCTCTCACGTAGGGCCGTGCATCTCACATTTAACATTGTTAAACGATGCGTTTACATGTAAGTTACACATTTATCCTACTATGCCAGCCAATATATCACTGTGACTTACTGCCACAAATTTGTAGGTGAGACATGACAGTTTATAGTAAATGATTAAGCACATAGGTATTCCCCAGAGAATCATTGTTCAGACGAAATGTCAACATACTTGTATTACTATTGAATAACATACTGCAAAGTGCAAGTCACTCACAAAGAAAAAATGTGTTTAAGCTTGTTTATTAGATGAATCATGCAGGCCAGTATGTAATAACCTGCTTGACACTTTATTACAATGAGTGTATTGATGACATAATAAATGTGATTCTGGGAAGGCCATAGTCTTTGTATGTTGTTTATGAACACAAACCCCTGTCAAGGATCAAACAGACTCTTGTCCATCATTAGAGGTTCGTTGCTCTTTCCTTTCTGTTGTTGGCTATCAGCAGTTTGAATCAGTTTCATAATTTATTTAGTAAATAGTAGGGGTCTAATCTTATTGAACATACTCAAAAAGATGCTACACTAACAACGTTTGCACTAGATTGTCAGAAACAATTAACAAAAGCATGTAGGGGTAGTAGTTGGGTATGCATCATTTGGTTGCAATGTAAATGCAGCTATTGTCGCTGTGACTACGGTATAACTCCATTTTCTGTCACCTCAAAGAATGTGTCTATCCACCAGGGCGACTAAGCTGTACACTCAGAAAAGATGATTGAATAACACCAGGATGCATGCCCAAGAGATTCATGTTTTTCCACTTTGACAGGAACATTTTGGGATATCATGTTTGCATCAGTAACATTGGGAGGGGATTACAGTATCATATTGCATAAGAAATGTGCAGAGAGTTGTAAGGAAATGTTAGAGAGGTGGTTTTGTGAATAATGAAAAGAACATAGAAAAGAGATGGAGTACTTGCATGTTTCCACCCTCACTAAAACCCTTGCAAGCTCAACATTTCTGTACAATCACAAGTGGTTTAGATTAGGGAAAGTTTCATGCCAAAAAGAACATAATTCAATTACAACTGACACTATAATAAACTCTTGCAATACTTGTATCTCGCTATGAAAATGCCTGGTTTTTTTTTTCTTCAATTCTGGTAAGATTCATGTCATGAAGTTTCTGTTTTCACATCAACAGTCATGCATTCCCTGATGTATCTCTGTCTTTCACAATTGATATGTTTCTTTCTTTATCCCCATTCTCTCAAAGCAAAATATGAAATATAAATAGACAACAGACCAGGAAAAATGTTACTGTTACCTCCATTTTTTTCTTTTTCTATTGTACCCAGGTTGATTGTACCGTACAAACAAATCCCTCAAGGGAATATGTTCAAAGCTACTTTTCCCAGCAGCCCTTCTGTGAACACAGCCATACTGCACATTCACATTATTACCTTCCTTAACTTGAATTGAATCAACATTTATTTCCACCATCATCACAATTACAAAGATAAAAGATGGAATATCATCACAGATAACAATATCGAAATTGCATATAAATTGACATAATAACATTTAACTGATATAGAAAATATGAGAGTATAAGCCTAAGTATAAACCATAGTATACAAAAGGAGAATGGTGCATCCGTTAAAGCCAATAAGGCTTGACAATTGAATGCATCAGGCGCACAAATAATTAAGCTTGCGCCATACATGTACCTGTTCATGTGTTTGGTCTAACATCTTAAGCACACATGGAGCACACATGTTGTAGACATTATTGTTTGTTTGGAGCCAGAAGGGCATTATTTACTCAAAAACTCTTAGCGCAGACAAGTTATGTTTAAACATTATTAAAGACAGCCCACACATTGTCTGAATCAGATACGATTACATAATGAACAAGCTAATTGATAAAGACTCAGAGCTGGCTAAGGCTGTTACATATATTCATTAAATCTGTAGTGGACCACAATGAAACATTGAAGTCAATTAAATGTGAAATTGAATTAGCTTGTCAGTTTCAGTAATGTTGGTTAGGACTGGCAGAGAGAGAGAGAGAGAGTGAGAGAGAGAGAGAGAGAGAGTGTGTGTGTGTGTGTGAGAGAGAGAGAGAGAGAGAGAGAGAGAGAGGGGGGGGGGGAGAGAAAATGTGATGATTTCTTTATACATTGTAGGTAAATATCTCCTAAACACCAGCTCCAGGCAAGGATATTCTTTGTTTCTGATACTTTTCTTTTCACAATCTGAAACATGACAAAATATGTGGAAAGGAAGGGAATTGGACAAACTGTGGTATTTTCTTTATTGTGGTACATTCATCTAGCATTGAAATCAACGACATGGCATTTGTCACACCCTTCTGCACATCGAGAATGCGCGAGTGACTTGTCACAAACTATTTTAGGCCAGTTAGATGACAAATAGTATGGGAGGGCTTTGCAAATCGTCGCATTACAATGCATTTCCATTTTTCAGGCTGACTGTTATGGTACACAAGGGTTGCGCATGATTGAGTATTCATTGTAAACCCCGATTTTACAATCTTCTAATTGGAAGTTTGGGTTGTGAATTACATGGGAAAATTTTGAGTAAATTGCTGGCGGTTTGTATTTATAACGTGGTGTATTAAGATTCAGTATAACTGATGGATAATGATTGTTTGTATTCTAATGATGCCATTTGCTATTCTCTTTCTGTAGAGCGTGTTCAAAACAATCTTCCCCTACCGCAGTATGCCAAGTATATTCTATAATTATAGCTCGTGTTCATGAGTATTGGTTTGATCTTTGTTTTGTACAATTGTATGAATTTTCATGAGAGTACCCTTATACCGGTAATTTCACTATTTTTTTTGGGCAATCACCTAGATTTTGACTAAGCTGTTAAAAGGTAGACTGCTTTAAAACATTTTAATGTGATAATGAAATGTTCCCCAAAATCTTTAGAACATTAAAATGACCAATACCAAGGGAAATTGAGATATTGTCTTTAAAATGAAATTCAAAAGTGATTTTTTTCTTCTTTTTTTTTCTTCTCACAATTGTCATTGTTGATTTCCCACATTTCTCTGTCTCTTTCTTTCTTTGTTTCTTCTTCTAGTCTCTAATATTTCTTTGCTTCTTTGTGACTCTCATTTTTCTTTATTAATCATTGGTGAAATAAATAAATGCATATGTATAAAAGCCAACATTTGACATTCAGTAAAACTTCCAAAGTTGTTACATTTCATACCCCATTCATACCAACGAGATCAACGATAAACAGAACAGAAAATTCCAGTACCCTAAATAGCCTAGAATTTAGACAGTTGTCGTTTTGGTTTAGAGTCGGTTTGGCAGCCTGACGGAGGTATAATAGTAGAGATACATGTTGATTAATGCACAATGCAATCACATTTTCCCCCTCAAAATATTGAATAGTACATGTAAATCCGTACCTTCAATATCAAATGAAATTATAAATGACCATTTCCTACCATTTCTGTGGATATACATGTATATTTGAGTCCAACTAGGCGTAAAATATGAATATTTGTTGCTAACTGAGGCTTATCTGATGGTACCTTATCAGATCTTGTGCTCCTGTGACTTGCAAAGTTTTGGAATTGTAGCTAGTCATTTGTTGGTCTTTGTTGAGGGGGATATTCAGACCTGCCAACCAGTACGATTTAGTCGTATTTAGTACGATTTTTAGAAGCAAATACGACAGTACGATTTTCCTTAATAAAATACGATTTTCAAAAAAAAAAAAAAAATGATTTTTTTTTTTTTTTTTTTTTTTTTTTTTTTTTTTTAAATAATTTTTTAAAATAATTTTTTATTAATATTTTGTGTGTGCTTCCGCCATTTTCAAAATGGCAAAATGTCCATTCTGTCCTGTAAAGTATCCTACAAGCATCTCACATTGGCAATTTGGCAATCGAACACACCAGTCATGACAAAGTCATGCATATTCAACCAATGATCAATAAAAAAAAATCTTCCTGTAGGTAGAAACTGTAAGAGGCATTGATCCGCGTAACAATCCGTGTTTATTTTCAAGAATACAACTTTTGTCAGTAAAATACAACTTTTGGGACTAAAGAATACAGTTTTTGAACTCCAGAGGTTGGCAGGTCTGGATATTATGAAGATAGGATCAAATTTAGGGTTTGTTTGGAATGTTGGCATCTGAATAGAGATGACAGAAGTACAAGTTTGATCCATTTAGTTTTTTTTATTACCAGTATCTTTTTTTTTACAAAAGCTGTGATTGAATTGACTGGTATTCATCCATAGAATGATTGGTAAGATGGCATTTAGATATGTTTTACTGGTTAGGTAAAGTGCTTTGGGACATTGATGGATAGTCTATAAGTTTATTTGTCATTAAGTACAACTGGTAGAGGGCTATAAAATATCACAGTTTTCTTTCCGCTGTGTTTTGGGTCAAGACTACCAGTACCAATGAAAATGAATTTATAAGCTGATGAATAATTTGACTGAAAAATATAACAGAATTTGTGGATACTTTTGCCTGACACTTTGTAAGCTACAGGTATGTTCTTTATTTGTAATTTTGTAGTTAGTTAGTAGTTGTAGATACATTGAGGGCTCCACACAACTTTTGTTTCCACAAGGAGTCCAAACTTGTTTTGAAGGATATAAATTGGCCCTCTGTTTAGATTTATAAAAAATATGGAAATGGAAAGGGGGGGGGGGGGTTTGGAGTTATAATTTCAGAGCCCTTGTGCACCAGGTCCTTGATGTATGTAGTGTCAAACCTGGCATCGATTTAAGTACAATTCAATTGCTAATTATTTGTAATGATGATATTGACTTGTTGCTAGTGCACAGTGTATTGTAGATGTATGTAAGCAAGTAGAAGATCATAAAGTTTATTGGAGGAGCCAGTGAGTCATGTATACCTGTATGGGGACATTCACACTGCAAACTAAAACCCTGGGTGCTTTCTAACATTTCGGAGCTGCATCCTAAGTTGCTAGGCAATTACCCGTAAACAAGATGAAAAACCCACCTCTGCATGGAGTGTGTTTTTTTACAAATCATCAGTTTTGCAGTGTAAATGCTCACTCTCGAAACACCAGTGCATTATTCTGTTTTGGGGTCATGTGATTCTCCTCACTTCTGCACTATCACGTGCATAGCAATAACAAGTCATGCATAAATGCCCTTGCCTGAAGAAGAAAAAATAAATAAAAATAGAATACACAAATATCCATGGTTTTTATGGGTTTTTGCAGTAGCTTAAATGTCAGTTTGACTTATATCCAAAAACTCTGTTTTTTTTTCAAAGTAGTTTTTCTGTAGTGTAAATGGGGCTAATAAGCTGCTGAAACAAGGAAAGGATGAGGAATAATCACTTAGTGTGGTAGCTAATGACAATACATCATTATTACTCACTTGTTGGGATGCTGCTGGCCTTTAATGGCTGCCATAAAATGAGAAAATAGACAAGAGAATTAACCCAAGTTTTTGATTTGGCATAGTCGTAAATGTAACAAGGAGTGAAGCGTGCGTGCGATAGAGTGCAAAAGAAAGAGGGAGGGAGACAAATGAGAATGAGGAGAGGGAGAGGAAAGAGAGGGAGGAGAGTACATTGGAGAGACAAACAAAGAAATGTACTAAAAAACAAATAGATTGAAAGGTTTATATTCATTTTCATAAGATCAACAGTTTACTAAATTGACTATAAATTTAGCCTAAATATTATCCCCTTACGCTTTCTGTGCAAAAAAATCAGTTAACCACAATTGTAAAATCATGTAGTTGTGAAAACAGCGAGACAGAATGTTAACAGTGTGAATAAACTCAAAACTAAAATCAGATAAGGCAAGAGGAAATTATGTACAATTAAACAGAAAGAGCGTAGAATTGAAGCTTGGAAGAATGACTAAAAGGACCCTCTCATAATATATACCATTGCCAATGCTAATAGTTTTTCTCTTGCAATTTCCAACACGAAATGCTGTTTAAAAAAATTAATTGGAGAGAAGGCCACACACACAAGCCACACATCTGTACAAAGCTTGAAATTCATTTTCATATATATTAATATTCCACCCACGTCATGTAGTTATATGTATTATTGTATTAAATCCGGAGAATTCTTCTGCTTGAACACCTGTGCCTCTGACTCAAACATACTTTAATAATGACTGTATCCAGATTTGATTTTCTGGACGGACTGGTGTTAAGATCAATATTTGCAATGCGATGGGTTGGTGGTGGGTTGGTGATTGGGCTGATAAAATGACTAGGATAGAATTATCACAACTTTATGAGAGACAGGTACTAGACAAGAACATACAGATAGAGAGACAGAGAGAGCGAATGTGTGAGAGAGAGAAAGAGAGAAAGAAACAGAGAGAGAGAGAAAGAAGAGAGAAATAGTGATAGAGAGAGTGATAGAGAGAGAGTGAAAGAGGGGGGGGGGGGAGACAGACAGAGAAAGAGAGGGGAACAAAACTTTGGAGAAAATCAAAATTATGAGAAATAAAGAAAAATGAGAGCCACAAAGAAACAAACTAGAAAAAAAGAAAGAAAGAAAAAAGAAAGAAAGAAAGAAAGAAAGAGAGACAGAGAGACGTGGGAAATCAAATATTGACCTAATTTATTGATAGAGTCATTCACTTCATTATGTCCAGATTTAGTACTAGACCCCATATTTTGAGGTTTAATCAAGCAAAATAAATGTTTTTGTGATGACAGTTTATCAAGAAGCAAATATTTACCATAGGTCTTAATCCATTCACCTGCATCATTTATTACACCTGATCGAGGCTATACACACTTCATGGTCTTTGTTGTACATGTATTTCAATTGTTGAATGTTTGACAAAAAAGAATTAATCTGAATCGTTTGTCCTCATTTCATTTTTTTAGGCCCATTTACACAAGCCCACAATCAACATTTTGGGAGAAAGTATTGTGTTTTTCAAACTGCCATTTAGAATACTGGGGATACCCATAAAAACAGCAGTGTTTACTCATTCTTTAAAAAATAAGGGATGATCGAGGTAGGCAAATGAAATTAATTTTGGTAAGATTCTTGATATATGTTGTTTTATAAAAGAGAAAACATGTGTTTGAAGCCAGAAGGGAGTTACTCAAACACAGATTGGATGGACAGCTACCTTCTGGCTCTGAATAGACAAAATATGAACTATTATTATTATTATTTATTCGACCATTCATATAAAAAGCACAAATACAATACAGCATGGCAAGAGACAAGTACATAATAAGAATAAACAAACACATGCAAAGAGATAAGGGAGCAGCAAGTAGGTCAGGGTGCACAAAAGTGAAGTTCATCACTGTTGCCCTTATATGAATTGTATGCTGAATTAAAAATACATGTGGTTTGATTATATGCTCATGTTATGTTACTCTTGCCTTGATCAC
>JAVYIG010009747.1:0-75256 GCA_035222895.1 Strongylocentrotus droebachiensis | reverse complement strand
CTTTTTAAAACAGACCGCATGAGGGCAGCGAACCTCGCAATCATAAAGAAGCTAAGTTGTAGGCTGCTGCGGCATGCGGCTGCAATAAACAGGTTTGATTTTCAATGTTCGTAACGTTTAACGTATTGATGAGGTATTCAATGATCACATAATTAATTTGCTGATGATTTCAACGATGGTAAAATGTCTATGGATGTAGGAATGTTGTGATTTTTATTGTTTTTGTCCATGCCATGACCTGGCTGTGTATGAAAATGATTGATTGAAGCCCCACCTATTGAAATTCGTGTCAGGTTTTGTTTGAATTTATGTTACTGTTTCGTTGTTGGCTTTTGTTCTTGTTAAAAAAAAATCATGGACCATTTCTTAATTTGATTTTTCCTATCATAATCAGTCTAGAATACAGTTGTGATTGCACAAGTAGTTCACATATTTTCTTAATTATTATATTTTCAGGAAATTAAAATTGATAAAGTAGAAATTATATAAAATGAGCAATCCCCTACTAGCTAGACAGAAATAACCGTCTGATATGGCATGGGTCATTTCTTTAATAAAACTGACATTTGTTGACATTCCCCATATACAGACGGTGGTACAGAGATCTCGCACCGACGAGGTAATCTGGCCAATCCAGCTGCCACTTATGGTCATTGAGCTTTCTCCCCCGATTTTCACTATTTAGATCTAATTTTCTGAGTTATAAATCAGATGTAAATTAGGTCTATGTATTGTACTCCTATTTACACTAAATAATAATGATTGACCTATTATACAAATGCGAAATTTATTGACTTACTTATATGATTTATCCAATATTTTCTCCGAACCGTGAAATGTACCGTTCATCCATTCAAACTAGTAATCTATGACATCACCCGGCCGATATATTTCCGGGTCAACCAACCAAAACATAGCGAATGGCCAATCAGAGCACTCGTTTCGTATTGGGTTTATGAATATTCATATATCACTTGGTTAACTCGTACGTAGCTATTGGACGTTCAAAAAGAAAAAATGAATATTCATTAATTAAAACCAAGATGGATGACAACGAATCATGTCGACTACGAAACTTTCTCGGATTAATCATTAATTTAGGATCTAAATGAGCAAGCTATCGTAAGTCATAGCCATATTTGTTTGTTAATTTTTATATTTTTATAGATCTATTGTAATATTGCAGCAAAAGTGCATTTATGAGGATGTAAAGAGTGAAAATCTCGTTGCATATCTCATTCATCGCGGTCCTGCCGAACCGAAGCATTTGGTCCACTAGTACGGCATAGGCCGTACTTCAGTCTATGTATAGAGGCGGTCAGTGGAGCCAGATGCAATCTCAGCGGAACCACCGTCGATATCAGAGACTGAAGCTTTCGGTCTATCCCCTAGCATGCCTAGGCGTCAAAAACCTGAACTCTACACAATCCTTTAAACTATGCCTCTAAAAGAACCATGCATCAATTTAAAATGCACATTGCATGGCAGCGACACTACCTCTAGACGTTAGTGCTTCTAAGCAATGTCTGGATACCATTCTGAGATTCTATTTCTAGAAAGTAGAAAGTAGATCTAGATCTATAGGCCCTACTTTGAAAATATGAAATGCAGGCCACTTTTTATTGATTCATCTTAAGTGTAAAAACGTTGAACATTCAAATAAAGAATAAATAAATAAATAACCTAGGGCCAAAAGTGTGACTCAGAAAGATTTGACTTAAGGCGACAAAGAAAAAAGTTGCAATAATTGTGAATTTATGTTATTATATGCTAACTACTAACTGGATCGATATGACCGGACCCCCCAAATTTGGAATTTTTACATAGGGCTCATTAAAAAAGACTGTAAAAAACTGGGTACTTTGTAGAGCAAATGGCAATAAATCTTATTAAATCATTCTCTTTATTTGCAGGCTTGAGGTCAGGAACGTGCCCACCTCAACCCAGTGAGCAGGTCATGCTCGAAGCAACACGCTGCTCTTACGTGTATGGATTCACCTGGGACTACAACTGCGACAGCCCAGGACAGGAAAACTACAAATGCTGCGAATATGAAAACGACATCAGGATCTGTGTTCCTCCAATACCAGCTGGTAAGAAATGCTTTAAAACATCAAGGAAATGCAAGGATCTGCTTTAAGATGTAAAATTGAAAAGTCTCTCTTCTTCTATTTAATTTACTTTATTGCTACACTTTAAAACATCAATCTCCGATCTCTCTGATATCCCTGTATGAACATACCTAGTGAAACATTAAAAGAGAAATGTGAACATTCCCATTGATGCCTTATGTAAGCCTATGCCTTACCATCCTCTCTGTATGAATGAACCCAGTGAAACATTAATGTCAACATAAATATGTGAACTCATCCAGTTTACTGTTAGATGAAAATTTGAAAGTTGCAAATTGGCTACTTGGGAAACTGAGATTTGAACTGTTCAACTGGTTGCCACTATACAGATCAAAGTGCTTATTTGCCTTTTACCTACAAATCCACACAACAAGTTGTTTTTTAATGTTTTTATTTCGAGTGTTAATCATCTGCGAATCTGAACAAAATTGTATGATTTTTCTACCTTTTGCATTGTAAAACACACCTATTTACATTGTAATTAACTGTAATACATTTTCTATCATATTTTTGTTTAGTTTTAATTCATTGATTTGTTTGTTTTGTAAAGCGCTTTGATCAGTTCTAAATTGGCTGGCGCTATAAAAGAAACAATTTATTATTATTAATATTATTAACCCTCATTATCACCCTCAGATGTTGATGAGGAGGTCGGTATGGAGCAACCTAGCCAGAGCGTGGACCAGGTCCGCCAGGCCATCCAGAAGACCCAGGACTTCATCCGTAAGGTGGGCCTCTACCCCGCCCCCGAGCAGCGCCTCCGCACCACCCCCACCCCGGACACAGTCAGATGGTGCGTCTCAAGCCGCTGTCAGATGACCAAGTGCCAGAGGATGGTCAGCGAGTTCACCTACAGTCCCAACATGGTCCCCAGGAAGCAATGGAAGTGCACCCAGGCCACCTCTCAGGAGCAGTGTATGTTCTGGTGAGTCCACGTTGTTGTCTTGAGTACAGAGGTGTTGTAGTTGATTAAAGATACAATGGTAGTGGGACCAATCCCCACCTTGGCACTTGTGTCCTTGAGCAAGTCATTTTAATTACATTGCTCCTCTCCACCCAGGTGTTAAATGGGTACCCTGTAGGATGTGAAAGTCAGCGTAGTGAGTGTTTTGAAAATTGTGCCTGGCTGAAATGTACCCCAGGGAGTGGAGAATGTGCAAGCCTAAATCTGATGACCGCTTATTAATATTTCTGTAAAACACTTGGAGACAGATGCATTGAGCAGTATATAAACCCAGAAATATGATTATTTTTTATTCTCTTTATAACATAAAGCATTCAATTCACTTGTCCATTCTGATATTTTGTTACCATATTTAATGTCAAGGTTTCTCCAACTTAATATTTGTTCTATTTCTTAATGTGTGACCAAGTTTACAAATCTGTATTTAATATATTAGATCTAGAAATGGATCTCAATCATAGTTTCTTTCATGCTTATTTAGATACTAATATTACTATACCAAATTTTATTTTTATGAAGAAACCCAATCTATTCTTTAACCAAGAGCACTGTATGCGGTATTAAAATTGGGGGGGGGGGGCATTTCAAATTGCCTATGGCATTGTATAGTGTTGAAAGGGTCGTTCAATTTGATTTGATGTGGTATATAATAATTGATTTATTCTGAACTTTGCAGGATTGAGCAAGGATGGGCTGACATCATGACCACGCGTGAGGGACAGGTCTATTCTGCCAACACCACCTTCAACCTGAAGCCTATCGCTTACGAGACCACCATCAATGATCAACAACCAGAGGTTAGTAGGAATCAGGGGTGTATCCAGGGGTTTGTGTGTGTGTGTGTGTGTGTGTTGGGGGGGGGGGGCTGATTCAGATCCAAAATATATGCATGTACATGTAAAGAAGGTCTATAACAATATTTTTTAGTGCAAATTAACTACAGGAATTTGAGACAGCAAAACAAAAGGTTATCACATTGCTCATCTATGCCTTTTGGGATTGAGAATTTAAAAAAAAAAGGGGGGGGGGGTGGGGGTGTTGCAGTGATTTTAACACCTGTTTGTGTATACCAATTGGTTTTAAATGGGTGTGCATGGGCTAGTTGTGCCCCCCTTAAATCTGACCGTAAGTTGCACATCCAGTTATTGTGTGTTACCAGTTGCAAATTGTTTTGTTACACTTCAGTTAGATTGGAATGAAACCCAGAATCGGGTTTGAATAAAAAGTAGATTATGGGCCTGACTTTCTATCTTTTCTCACTATCAATTGCCTAATATAGATCCAGATGCTGAAGCATTACCAGAACGTGACCTTTGCCCTCAAGTCGTCCCGCCTCGTCAACCCCAACACCTTCGCCGAGCTCCGCGACAAGACCACGTGCCATGCCGGTATCGACATGCCAGCCAGCTTTGCTGACCCTGTCTGCAATCTCATCAAAGAGGGCGTGATTCCCGTCACAGGAAACCACATCGAGAGCTTTTCTGACTTTGTCCAGGAGAGCTGTGTACCAGGTGAGATTGATGTTGGATTAGGATTAGGATTAGGATTAGGATTTATTCTCTTTAATATCAAAAGCATAATTCTAAATGGCTGTGATTATTAAGTCATTCATATTTTTCATCCATACTCTATGGATACAATGCACCCTTCATATTAAACCTCAAAGACTTTTTCTGTAGATATTAAAGAATGTTTTCCTGATACTGGATGCAATGGAAGGTCTAGCAAATATGTATACATCCTCTAGATAGACCTTATGCCATAGTTTGTGTAGCATGAGATAGAAAATGGATTCTCTGAACTTGGTAGATCCATCTGGAAGATGGAAAGGGGTCCACAGCAAAAGTCCAGGAACATTTCAAGAAAAAAAGCAATAGATTATCTTTAACCTCAAAATATTACCAACATGGTATTGAATACTGTTCTTTAAAAGTAAATCTTTCTTTTCTAAGGTGTCCTGAACAAGACCTCCAAAAAGAATGGCACTTGTCCTCTCAAAAAATTACCAACATGGTATTGAATAAAGTTCTTTAAAAATAAATCTTTCTTTTCTAAGGTGTCCTGAACAAGACCTACAACAAGAATGGCACCTACCCTCTCAGCCTTGTCACTCTGTGTGAGGATCAGCAGTACAAGTACTCCGGCATCAAGGGAGCCCTCGGTTGCCTCGAGTCGGGCAAGGGACAGGTCACCTTCGTCGACCAAAAGGTCATCAAGAAGATCATGAGTGATCCAAATGGTGAGTATTTCATAAGTTACGATTGATGCCGAGGAATGTGATCGTTTCTTCCATTTTTTCAGGCGGAGGCTGTGATTTTATTTCATTTCTGTGACCGCGAAAGAAAGCTTGGCCAGCAAGGAATTGAATTCTGTTAATGATTTCATAGCTTTCTAGGTATACACACTTTAAAATTAACTAAAATTGAGATAGGACCAACGTAAAGAGCTTCTGCCACTGAAGATCAGCTGTTTAGGCTGAAGTGAGTTTAACAGTGATAGAAGAACTAAAAGAATGAATGAATGAAAGAAGTACCTGACATTGTTGCTCTTCCAAAGCTGCCCTTCAGACATATCAGCTGCTGAGAGCTAAATGGTGTGACCTCTGGACCAAACTTTGATGTGTAGTCCCATACACCAATTTCTGTGTACAATGCGCGCATGAAATCTTCAGCAAGATTTATTCAATGTCTTTCCATTTTGTCAGACCATTCCAAAACGCCACACTACTCATTATTCCTATGTGCTACATAACCAACCTTTCCCCACTTGCTTCCTGATAGTTTATTCCACGTTGTATTTGCATTACCAATTCTCGACTTTATCTCAATTCTTTTCCAATTTGCAGTGAGGGATAACTTCCAGGTTGTTTGCCGTGACGAGAGCAGGCCTCTCGACGAGGAAATCTTCGCCGATGTCACGTGCCATGTCGGCCACACCGCTCGTCCCACCATCTTCATCAACAAGAACAACACCATGCAGAAGGAGACTGATATGAAGACCCTTGTCGCAAAGATGATGGAGGTATTTAAATAAGGATAGGAGGGAAAAGATAGCTTTGTAGTGGATTCCTTTGAATTGTGTAGAATTAATTTTTAAAATATGAAGTGATAGATGAAACAAGCTACCAAACCTTTTGAAATCAATTCTTGACAAATATAAGTTTGAATAGCAGTCAATAACCACCTCTCAAAGCAGATAGTACGGCAAACTTGTCTCTCACTCTCTCTATTAATTTCTCTCATTCTCTCTCTATCTCTCCATCTTTTCATGGCAAAAATCTATACTGTTTTGCCCCTTTTAGGAATGTTGGGCAACAGAAGTATGTTAGGAAAGAAATATAGAAAGAAAGAAATTGAGTCTGTTGGCAATACTGTAAAGAAAGAATGGGGAAATGAAGAAAGAAAGTTGACCCCCCTCTCAATTTACCATCCCCAGCTTTATGGCCACACTGACCGCGATGTCCAGTTCAACATCTTTGACTCGTCCGTCTACGACTGTGGCAAGTGCCCGATGACCGGCAAGCCGCTCAACAAGAACCTCATCTTCCTGGAAGAGTCCAACACCATGAAGATCGTCGACGACAGCAAGGTCTACGCAGGCGAAGTCTATGCTGCCTACAACGTCTGCTCCAAACTGGTGCCCAAGCCCCGCGCCAAGATCTGCGTCACCAACGTTACCGAGTACGAAGCCTGCCGTCGCTTCAAGGGCATTGCTGAGAACATCCCAGAGGTAAATTAAGCTTGAACTTGGCAGAGATAAAATAGAGAAGGTACCTTAGGTATAGCTTGAATTTGGTAGGCACCGCTGAGAAGGTACCCTAGGTAAAGCTTAAACTTAGCAGGCACCATAAAGATAAAGAAGATACCTCAATAACTTAGTAGGCACCATCAAGAAGGTTCCATAGGTAGGTAAAGCTTGAACTCAGTACGCACCATAGAGAAGTTACCTTAGGTAAAGTTCGTACTTGTAAATATAGGCACCATAAAAAAAGTACATGCACCTCACCTAAAGCTTGAACTTGGAAGGTACCACAGGGATGGTACCTCAATAACTTAGTAGGTACCATTGAGGAGGTGCCTTAGGTAAACGTTGAACTCAGTAGGCACCAAAGAGAATGTTCCAAAGGTAATTACAGTTGAACTTGACAGGCACCATTGAGAAGGTACCTTAGCTTGCACTTGGTACCTTTAGTAAAGCTTTACTTGGTAGGCACCACAAGAAATTCAATTCTACTCCTGCCAATTGCAAATCTATATTTAGATTTTCTTGCAGGTTCTTAAACCTAAGTTTTTGTGTGCTGATTTTTTGTGGATTATTCTAAATTCATATGGAATGAAACAATGATAATAATGTTTGTGTAAGACTACAATCATATCATTTGTTTAGACCTAGTAGTGCAGTAACTCTGTGTCAGATGATATGAGTTAATGCCCTTCTGGCTCGTAACAGACTATATGTTGCAAACCTGGCCTCAGTTTTATAATCCCATTTTGCGGAACATGAATTTTTGTTGGCCACCGTGTCCCAGACACTCGATAATGTGTAGTCCCCTTCTCCATTCTGATCTACAGGTCAAGAAGGTTGCCTGGGGCTGTGTCCTTGCCAACTCCAGCATTGAATGTATGCAAGCCGTCCACAACAACACCGCTGATCTCTTCAAGGCCAACCCAATGGAGACCTTCATCGCTGGCAAGGAGTTCCTGCTCGACCCTCTCATGTCCGTCCACCGCAATGTAAGTGCTCGCTGATCCCACATTTGCTCAAGGTTTCCTTTGCTGTAGCGTTTATTTTGTGAAAGATACTTTCTTCAAGCTTGCCATTTTGTCATAGATGCGAATTTTTTTAATAAGACGTTTGCTCAAGCGACATTTGGTCCTGTTTTTGTTGTTCTCCATTTTAGTGAGTTGGAATATGTATCACATTTTGATTGTATGTCAGATTTAGGGTTAGGGTTAAGGAGTGGTAAAGCATTTAATCAGTTTAGTTCAGTATGAAAGTTCAGACCTCCCATCAGAAACATCAGCCACAGTAATAACTGTTAGAATTCGTTTTGTAAATCCTTCTCTGTAAATACTTGAAAGTTCTGTCTGTAATGTTATACAGTTAAACCTGTCTTTAACAACTGCCCAAGGGAAACACAAAAAGAGGTCTTTGTAGACAGGTTCCTTTAGTACATGTTTCAATGAGAAACCATTTGCAAGGGAAACAAAAAATGTGGTCTTAGACAGGTGGTCACTAAAGCAGGTTTGACTGTATATTTTTCTCCTTCCGTTTCTTGGTATTCCCAGGACAGCGTAACCATGAACCATACCTACACCAGGACCCTGGCAGTCATCAAGAGGTCTTCCCTCGTCAAGTTCCCAGGCCTTCTCAACGTCCCTGAAGGACAACCCAAGTACATCAAGGACCTCTGGAAGCTCAAGATCTGCTCTGCTGGTCTTAAGAATGTAAGTTAAAGCCCCACTGCACTACTTATAGCTTATAGCTACTTGCGCCCTCTATATATCAAACAATGCCTAAGCGGTGACCATTGGTCCCCCATGATCTTCTTTTTCTTATGTTAATTGAGAGCTGATTTGATGAGATACACCTGTCAGTGACCTTGCAGGGTGGTCTAATCCCTCCTGTGAACTAGTACAGATGGGCTTTAAGAGAGAAGACCAAAGGAGGGTATCCCATTGTAGTTATTGTCTACGAGGCCTGTCATATAATGAGTTGCAATGTATGTTAATCCGTCACAATTAACCCACCTTTGGTTGAATATCAACTGCAGGAAATGGGCGATAGTACCTTTGTGCGGAATAGGGTTCTAGATTAAGCTCAAGATCTGCTCTTCTGGTCTTAAGAATGTACCGGTAGGTTAGGAGAAAAGGGCACCCAGCAATAGGAGAATTAACTACACTGTATAACAAAGCTAGTCATTTGTTAATATTTATCAATGAATATATACATAAAAATATGTTCATGTAATAAATGTTCAAAATAATATCTTACTCCTTTAACTGATACAGGCAGTTTTAGCAATCCATATGAAGATGTTGCCTTGAATATATTTAGACCAAGGAAAGCATTGCCTTTCGCTTTCTCTTATTTTTTCTTCCTTCATGAAAATGTTCATATACAACAAAGGTTAGAATCGTCTTTTAAAGTAAAGATCAATCATTCCTATTCATTTATAAATGCTCACAACATTTTTCCATTTTTCAGTTCTCAGCCTTCCACAGCCCCATTGGTTATCTCCTCGCCAACGGCACCATCCCACGTATCGGATCAGTCTTTGAGTCTGTCAACAGGTACTTCCAGGCCACATGCGTCCCAGGTAAACACAAATCAAATCAAATCAATCAATCATATCTTATTGAATCGTTAATATATCACTATCATATCTCTCTATCAAATAAATATGTTTGTCTTTTTGTAAAAGCTGCTAAGTAACTTGATCAGTAACTAAATTTGTAACATGTATCTAATTTCATTTTGTGTGATTATAATTTACAAAGAATTGTTTTATATTGTAATATTTATATCATGTGAAATATGGAAAACAATAAACTGAAACTGATACAGTATAAAGCAGAAAGAACTCTGCATTCAGATAGAAAGTCTTTATTTTATGACCCACAAACTATGACAAAATCTTATGGGGGAAAGGTTATTTTCATACGCAGCCACTGTTTTATGGAATAAGCATTTCTACTCTTTCTGTATTCTGTTCTGTAAAGTGCATAGAGACACAACTATTTATTATTATTATCCTGTGTGTCCCTCTTTCTTGCTCATTTTCTTTCCCAAAATCATAATTCTGGAATGCTTACTTTGATATTTTGTACTTTGCATTCAATATCTTCCTTTCACTTTCTGGTTCTTTCTCAGTCTCTCAAATACTTCATGACTTTTCTACGTCCCTCCTCCTCTGACTGTATTGCCCCTTTGAAATTTGCATCGCTTTAGTAATTTCATATTTCAAACATTTTTAACTCTCTTATTATTATCTTAATGTTGAAAATGCCTTTGTCTCTCTATATCTTAATATTTTTGTTTCTAAAGAGAACCCCCAAAATAAAGACTTTAATTCTCTACTCTCTTGCTCCATTCGATCATGAACTGTGTTCTCTCTTTGGCAGAAATCGAACCCGAGACCTGGCGCTTGGACTCTGATCTTCTCCTTGGTCGTGAGATGAACTGGGGATTCTCTTCACTCAACATGTTCAACTTCACCGGCCAGGAGTGGCTCCTGTGGAACACACCCGCTACATGGAACTTCCTCACCTACAACAGGAAGGTCTCTACCGGGTAAGATGCATGTGGATCGGGGCAGGAGAGAGAGAGAGAGGAGGGGGGGGGGGGGGGAGAGGAAGAAAAAAGAGAGAGAGAGAGAGAGAGGGGGAAGTGAGGGAGAGAGAGGGAGAGCAAGAAGTTTATGAAAGGGGGCATGGAGAGGACATAGAAAGAGTGGGCAGAGAGAGGTCATAGAAAGAGGGGACAGAGAGAGAGAGAGAGAGAAGAGAGAAGGAAAGAGATGAAGAGGGGGGGGGGGGGACTTGAAAAAAAGGAAGAAAGACAAAAACAAAACAAGAAAGATGGAAAGATAGCAAAACAGACACTCAAAATTGAGACTGAAAGGCAAACAGAGAGAATAAAATCTTAGAAGAAGATTTAGAGAGAGAGAGAGATTAAGAAGAGATAAGATAAGATAATAAAATGTATTTATTTGTCTTTCTTTCAACTGCCACATAAAGCATAACATATTAGATCATTACACATTTACAATGCAAAAAAAATTATGGCAACGATAAAAACAAAGTGAATTTAAAAAAAGACGAGGAGACCCTAGTAAAAACAGAGCTTGTAAGTTTTAGGGTCCCCTCTGGACCAAATAATTGGTTGGTATATGATTTAAAGAGAGAGACAGAGAGAGAAAGAGCTTTCAGCAACACTGCTCATCACTTTAAGCCAGATAAACTTATTATCAATATTTTTCGATCCTGAATCTTAGTCTGGACATCAAGAAGCTGATGGAACTGAAGAAGCAGAACCTGACCTCCCACATCTTCAACCACAACCTCTCCTCCCCCATGAACGTTGAACTGCTCGATGACCTCGTTGGCGTCGAGGGAATCTCTGACCTTGTCAAGGGTGTCCAGGACACCATCACCCCAGAAGGCAAGCAGAAGATGAAAATGCTGCGTGACCGGTAAGATTTTCAATAGATAGACCATTTTTGTAATGTTGCCATGTTACCAATTTTGTCATTCACCTGTTATGAATAATTGTATTTCAACAGTCAGAATGTGACTTGCATATAATGGTCGTTGCTAGGTAGCACAAACATAATGGCTTTTCCTACAGAACAACTCACAATATATGCAATTTGCATTCTGACTAGGGTTATACATGTATGTCACTACTAGATAAATTGAGACATGTACAAGTTATGCAATCATTACACAATTTTTTTTTTACAGATGTATCACATTATATTTTTGTTTGAATTTTTTTTTTCTTTTTCACTGAATGAAATAAAGAAGAAGTGCGATTATAGAGACACTTTCGCTTTGATATTGGCCAATCACATCATTCTTTCTTTTTCTATTTATTTCTTTATACCAGTCTGAGCAACTCCTTCCCCAACTTCGAAGCAGTCCGCACACTGTCCGATAAGGTCGATATCATCAACAAGATGAAAGATGCTCGTCAGCAGAGGATGCAGAACCAGGATCATCCATTCGGAAACGCCATCCAGGAGTACGTATTTTTTTGTTGATGAACATTTTAACTACCTTGATTTCATTCCCCATGTTTTTTAGTTTCAGTCTATCTATCCCTCCCCCAATATAATAATAATAATAATAATATTGGATATTTTTAGGGGGCACATATCCACCGTGTAAGGTGCTCAGGGCGTTCCAATATTAACCCGGCTCTGCTAGGCTACCCATTTCGGTCCTCACGGCATTCAAGGAATTCCTTCCTACCGGTGCCTTTTTAGCACCTGGATGGAGAGTGGCAAATGTAGATTAATGTCTTGCCAAAGGACAGTAGCGCTGCGGTGCGACTCAAATCATAAACCATGTGATCCACAGTACAACAACGTATCCACTAGACCACGAAACCCCTACATATAGTAGTCCTTCCAAATAGTTCTGATATCAAAAAATGCTTTTCAGAAGTATTCCGCAAGGCTATATTGGTGTAGTTTATTGAAATCATTGAACTTCAGTTTTTTAAGACCTGGGGAGTGTTTCACAAAGACTAAGATCGACTTTAAGTTGAACTTAACTATGGTAAACCATTTATGCCACTGGTTGCTCTCACCATTGGTCTCTCAATTATGATCTTTAGATAATATTTTTTCCTTCAACAATGTACTATCAACAAAATGTAAATTCTGTAGATTTACGACCATGATTTGTACATCCCTTGAGAGACCAATGCAAGTAAAGGGTGAGAGCAAACAGTGGCATGAACGGCCTGCTATAGTTAAGTCCAACTTAAAGTCAATCTTAGTCTTTGTGAAACACTCTCCTAGTTCTCTTCAACAACAGTCCTTTCAAGGACTCATCCACATTTGTGTCACCATAAAATTTACTGATACATTATCTTCTCACCACGAAAACCTATAAAGACCACCTATTAAACCCCAAAGTCTTCTCTCTTTTTTGCCAATTTTTTCAGAACATTCCAGGGTCATCTGATGGTGGATGTGTTCAGCAAGCTTCTGGAGCTCCGTAGCGACAAGATCAGCACCCTTGAGGAGATCATCTCTCATGTCAAGACCATCCCATACCTCACAGACTTCAAGGATGTAGAGATCACCACTGTCCTTAAACACCCTGCCATCATGGTAAGATGACAAAAATAATAATAATATTATTCCGCTTTTATACAGCGCTTAATACAAATGTCTCTAAGCACTTTACAGATTTACTATTACCCCAGTCATTGGATTTGATACTTGCCCATGCACACTGTGTGCACAATCTCCACTCCCTGGGGAGCATTCCAGCCAGGCATTACTTGACGCTCAAAAAACTGTTTGACCAACAATGACGGTCGCATCCTACCAGTTACCCATTTAACACCTGGGTGGAGATCGAGTAGCAAGTGGCTTTATCTCATCTAAGATATAGAATGTAGACATTTGATATTTCTATGTGTATTTCCAACAGTAAAGCTTGTGTTGAAAACCATGAATAGAATACATGTAGGATGTATACAAAGATGTCTGATTGTTGGAACAGACGATGTAATGTACATTCTACCCGAAAAAGATTAAAGCATATGAAAGCAGTAGTGGGTTCTCGCATAAAAGTCATAAAACGCACTTTTAACTGATATTTTACTTTTCTACTTATATTTCCAGTAGTAAAGCTTGTGTTGAAAACCATATATAGGATACACGTGGGACGTACAACTGTATGCAAAGATGTCTGATTGTTGGAACAGAAAATGAAATGTACATTTAACCCCAAATAGATTAAAGTGTATGAAAGCAGTAGTGGTTTCTCGCATAAAAGTCATGATTTCACACTTTTAACTGATACTTTTACTCTCTCTCTCTTTATCTCTCTTCACTTACATGGTTACTCTCTTCGTTGAATACCAAATGACAGAGCTACGTCCAGATCTCATATAGAAGCAGTACCGGTAGTGGATTCTTGAATAAAAGTCATGAAAACACATTTTAACTGATATTTTTACTCTCTCCCTCTCTACCTCTCTTCCCTTACCTGGTTAATCTCTTTGTTGAATACCAAATGACAGAGCTACGTTGAGATCTACTTCCCCCGTCTCTCCCAGACCTTCGTCGAGCCCTTCGATAACGTGGAGCTCCGTGAGCGTGAATTCAACCGCTACACCAACCCTCTCTGGCTTTCTCCAAAGATCCATACCTACCTTGACCTTGTCAAGGTTAGATAAAATCCTTATGTTAATTAATCAACTTTTTGTAGTCAAATTGGCAACATGGATAGTTTTCATTAATTTGCTGATATCTATATTTTAAAAAAAAAACTAGGAGCTAAAATTAAAGTGTTGGAATCTTTATAGACCAATGATTCAACATGGTGAATTTGTGTTGAAGAATTATATATTTCTGTTTAATTACATGGTGTCAATTTGAAGATTTTAAATGTCATATGGTATTTACTAACACTATCTTAACCAACCTAAATTCTATTTATTTATTATTTATTTATTTATTTATTCAAGTTTTATTTAAAATAGAGGGCAGGTACATTCAGTTTAACAAAACTGCTTCCAAGTACGCCCTCTAAAGAAAAATAGTTATGGTAAGCTTTCAAAGTGTCCAGTGACTTCATATTCTAAACTAGGATGAAATATGGTGAAGCCAGGCAATTTCAAATTATCACATTACAAAAATACTTCAGTATATCATGTAACAAACACATTCTCAATTCTTAGTTGAACATTCACCATGGATTTTTTTTTTATTATGGAACCCAACAGAAGCACCAGACTGAGATCACCAAGACTTGCAACTCCAACCTCCCACTCAACTTCAAGGGCTATGAGGGCGCTCTTCGATGCCTCAAGAGCGGCGTTGCCGACATGGCCTTCTTCGACGAGCAGACCCTCCGCGACACGGATCTCCTCTCCAGGGTGGGCTTCACCTATAACGACCTCCGCCTTCTCTGCCCCAACGGCCAGGTGGTCGAGATCGACGTCAACATGGACATTGCTAAGGTCTGCAACTTTGGCGAGGTGATGAACCCCGTACTGGTGACCGCCTACAACACCTCAGGTCAGTCCAGGCCTCAATCATTTATGTGGTCGATTTTAAAGCCCCGCTGCACTACTTGTAGTTACTTGCGCCCTCTATATAGCTAACAATGCCTCATCGGTGCCTGTTGGTCCCCCATGATCCCCTTTGTCTTATGATAATTGAGAGCTGATTTGATGAGATAATCACCTGTCAGTGACCTTGCAGGGAGGTCTAATCTCGACTACAGAGAACCAAAACAAAAAACAAACCTGGCAAATAAATCTTAATCTGGATACCCATAATATTCATGTATAGGCTATATATCATGAAGGCAATAATATCCGTTGTCAAGACATTGATCCACCTTTGCCACTCTCTACTCAGATGAAGTACATTCATAATCGGTATAAAAAAGTGTCATACAAAGCGCTTTGTATCTTCAGGAAAAATGCTGTATAAAACTAAAAATACAGTCAAACCTGTCTATCAAGGATTTTTGTTGATGTTTTTGTTTTGATTGTTGTTGACAGGAAGCTGGCGCTGGAACATCACCAAGGCCTTGATGATTGCCCACCAGTCTGTGGCCCTCCCCGCCCTCTTTGGAGAAGGCACCGTCATGGGCAAGGACTATGACATGCTCCTCCCCATCGCCCCTCTGAACCAATCCTACCAGCCTTTCCTCGGACCCAAGCCACTCCGCTCCATGGAGGCCATCATCAAGGCTTCATCATGTAAGGACTTGATCCTATCTTTGGTCTAAGATTAGATCTCTATCAATTAGTCATTAATAAATCCTTGAAAATGGACCTTCTCCACAGAAGGACCTGTTCCTATTCTTGGTCTTAGATGAAAATTGGTTTATGCAGTCCCAAGATTAATCTCAACCAATTAGTCGTCATTAAAATTTGACTTTCTCCACAGAAGGACCTGTTCCTATTCTTGGTCTTAGATGAAAATTGGTTTATACAGTCACCCTTCTCATGGAGGACCTACTCCTATTCCTGGTCTAAGCTTAAACCTGAGTACAATCAATCTTATATATCTGATATCTTTATATGAAGACCAAGCACTTATGATTGTTATTTATACAGCATTTATAAACTTTAACTGATCTTGTAAACTATTCCAAAGTGCAGTTCTTGTTGCCTAAGATCAGAAATATAAAAAGGAGTTCTGAGTTGGGCTTGCACTAGAAGTCTTTCTTAACTTTACTTTCTCAATGCCTTCTAAAGCTTGAACACAGAATTCTGTCATCTTTTCATTAGATGACTGGTTCAAGGATCAGACCGGCATCTGCTACGGCGAGACCTACACCAACATCGTCAAGCAGCGCAACGGAACCTGCCAGGCCATCGTGAAGGACGTGACCTGCGTCGGCACACCAAGGGTGAAGAAGATCAGTGTCGGTCGCTTCGGAGCCAAGCAGTTCAAGATGATCAAGATGTGTAGGTAGGTAGTTCCAACATGAGTATAGGTTGTGAGGTAATCGTTGTGAATATCCCACTGCTGCCACCAGATTAGGGTATATTACACAGAGTGTGCAGGTAACGTCAAGTAACACCTTGGCTGGAATGCTCCCCAGGGAGTGGAGATTGTGCACACAGTGTGTGCGGGCAAGCACTGAATCCAATGACCGGGGTAATAGTATATTTGTAAAGCGCTTAGAGACATTGTAATAAGCGCTATATAAAAATTAAATATTATTATTATTATTAGGCTTCATGTTGTATACCACATCTCTTTGGTTATCTCACCATTGACACTGGACTAATGACCACTTAAGTGGAAGGGTCCTCAAAAAGTTGTCATGTTCACAATGTAATCTCTGTGAGTATATCCCACCGCTGTCACCAAACTAGGGTTCGATTGCTCAGGATGTGTGGTTGTCAGGGTTCAACAGGGGTTAGAGTTCATAACAAATTCAGATACTTCCTTGGTTATCCCAGCACTGGCACCCGATTTGGAATTCCCCAACTTACAACCTCTTAGGGGATAAGGGGGCAGGTGTGAATGTTAGTGTGTTATTATCAGAATTTAAAGTCTTATTTTCTTGCATGCCTTAATTGGAACAGAAGTTCAAGATAGATGGCACCATACTAATGCCTGTTATTGTTATAGATAACATATCTTTATGTACAATGTTCAAATTAAAAAAGTTCCACATAATTCTTGCTTATATAATCTGGTGATGGAGATCAATTTTTGATATCTAAAGAATAGAGAGGTCCTCTAAATTTGCATCAAATACACCTTCTCTTTTGTAGCCGCCCAAGCAAGTTTGTGCGCAAGATGGCCGACTTCCAGTGCGACAACGGCTTCGGCTACCTCAAGCCCGTCATCACTGCCGTTGCCTGCGAGTGCATGCCATGTGAGGAGATGATCGAATACAACACCTCCTTCACCGAGGACCACATGTGGACTGACGTCTCCAACAAATACATGCTCACAGGAGAGCAGGACATCTACAGACAAATCCCTATCTGGGGTAGGTTTCATAAAACTTGTTATCTATAACAACTGCTAAATTTCTATGACAAATTTGCTCTCAGCCAATCAGGTGCCATGATTTCAGTAGCTTATAACAGTAGCTTGTAACTTGTTATTGGTATCAAGTTTTATGAAACAGGGCCCAGCTTATCATGTCCATCTGTGAACTTTTCGACACCTTTTCCCTGTCAAATATACTCAGAAACCGTTTTGAAACCTAAAGTGCTTATATAATGAGAAGCTGATTGTGATTTATAGTAAATGTTGAACATACTCTTAATACCGATATCCAGAATTTGTATGTTCTTAGGTGTCTCCCGACATGTTAGATTGTTTCTTTGCAAATATTATGGGAAAGTTGAGTCAAATTTCCAAAAAAGTGTATTGTTACATCAGACATTTTCAGGAATTTAACAACGCCTATTTTGCAGCGAAAAAGCTTTTACAGAGAAAAAACAATTCATTATTGTACGGTAACTCAATCCCAGATCTGGCTTATTTGCTAAACTCGCAAAAGGGTAAGGTTGTACGTTATGTTCACATAATATTGCCAGTTTGCAAGGTTCTAATGTCCTCACAATATTGTTCCCCTAGGAAACAACTCTTACTTCTACGACCATACCCTGAACAAGAACTTTGAGCTAGGAAACCATTCTATTATCGTCGAGCATGTCCAGACTGTCATTGTCGAGAGGCCAACGTAAGTATTATCCTTACCTTTTATTGCTCATACTTGTGATGTGTTATACAGTACCTCAGCCACACGGGAGAGACCAACAAAGGACCGATTACAGACCAAACAAAACTTACGTTACACCAAATGGTAGAAATTTGGTCAATTGGGAATCTGTTTGGAGTTGGTTTAGTGATGTGGCTGAGGTTTAAAAGGGGAAGTCCTCCCTTGTTTGATCCTGGCTTTAATAAAGGCAAGAAGATAAGAGAAACAATTCATTGAAAGAAGAGGAAAACCGTACAAAGAATGAGAAGGTTTATTAACTTTTTTAAAGTTGTAATTGGCAACTCTGTGATTTTCTTTGTGAGCTGTGCTAAACGGACTAAGCAGATTTCAATAAGCATCAGCTTTTGCCATAGAGTTGTATTTTTTGTGTTTTCTGGAATGTTGTATCGAGGGTAAAATCATGATTCTTCTTTTGAATAGATTCTCTTTACCTCCTTGGGGTTATATGTCTCACAACAACTTCCACATACCGGTAGACCCTGAGACTCGAGTCAAAATGAACTCTTGGACTTTTCCTGATCCAAACCAACCGGTATCCCTGAATAATTGGTGAACTATTTCCCTAGAGTTATTTCCTTGAAAGTGTTTTCTGAGATGTTGTATCCTTGGTTAATCATTACGTCTTATTCTGAATGACCCCCCACCTCCCTCTACAGCCCCGGAATTCTGTCTCAGGTCAACATGGAAGTAGACCCCGAGGTCCAGGTCCAGATGGACACTGCCAGCATCACCAAGACCTGTGAGACGGTCTGGAACGGCCAGAGCTGGCTTCCTGAGAGGTTCCAGGGCTACAAGACCAGCGGTTCGTGTGTCGTCCCAGAGACCGGAGCTAACGCCAAGTCTCGCGTGGACCGCTTCCGCCAGATCATGCAACGCAAGCACCAAATGGTCGATCACCACCATTAAACTGCCCCGAGATTTAGGATTAACGGAACCACTACATGACTTGCTATATATGGGACTTTCTGGATCTTAAAATCCTTTGATTTATAAATCGGAAAGCTTTAGAATTTTCTTGTGAACATTTATCAGATTCGGTAGGCTGACTAAATCTACCCAGTTGTTATTTTCTTACTTTTGATGGCAGTATAATTGTCAGGACTTAGATCTGTTTAGCTTTTCTATTTTTGTAAGCCGATTATCGGGGATATACAGATACAAAAATTCTCAGTTGTGTCAACTTGTGAATGCAGTCATAATATCTTCTTTCTTCAAAGTCCCACATTCTTTTTTTTAATAGAAATAATGCTTTCCAATCTAATTGGATATTGTTGCATTGTATCCTCAATGTTTACTTTTTTCCCTTCTTTACAAAACATCAAATGAAATATGTTTTAAATACATTTTTAGTTTCCCGTTCAAATGAAAGTATCAAAATATTGCCTTGATACATTCCATTTGCGTTCAAGTCATTGAGAAAAAAGGCAAGCAATCGTTTCCCTCAGTATCAGAAATCATGCAATAAATGTTATTGATATTATTTAGAACTTACTTTATGCAGTGTAAAATTATAAATGTATTTGAAGTATATTATCTTGTAATTTGATGAAGAGCAATAAAAAATCAATTGCTATGGTAGCATTGAATATATATATAAACAAATTGTTATTCTGGTTTGTTGTGTTTCATATAAGAAAAGCAGGTGAATGATTAATGTAAATACTTGTAAATGAGAGAACGAAGATGTGAAGCTCTATTACTGTATCTCTTTAGTACATTATTACTGTCCTCCCATTTGAATTATTGCAGAGGTTGAACAAAATGAAATGTATACATATATATGTATAGAGAGAGAAAGAGTGAGAGAGAGAATGATGGAGAGTAAGAGAGATAGTGGAATAGAGGGAAAAGGAGGAAAAGAGAGAGAGAGAGAGAGATAAAATAGTGGAGAGTAAGAGAGATAGTTAAAGAGGAAGGAAAAAGAAGAAATGGAGAGTGAGAGTGAGAAAAAGATACAATAATGGAGAGTAAGAGCTAGAGAGAGTGAAAGAGGACGGGAAAATGAGTTATAGAGAGGGGAGAGAGGAGAGAAAGTGAGTTCTTGAAAGGGAGAGAGAGAGAGACAGAGACAGAGGATGGGCATTGAAGAAAAGAGAGAAAGAGAAATAGATAGAAATAAATTGTATACTGCATGTATTTTTATGTACCGGTAAGCAGTGTGTAGGGAATGCCAAATTTTCCCTTTCTCTCCCTCCCTCCTTCCCTCCCCCTCTACCTTTCTTTTTCTCTAGATCTCTCTCCCTAACTCCTTCCCTCCCTTTCTCTCCCCTCTCTCTCTCTCTCTCTCATTCTCTCCGGGTCTGACGTGCTTCCATTTTTCTCTCTTCATGCATGATTAATACATCTAATAAATCGGTTTCCTAACATTTAAAATTTATGCAGTTTTTAAACATAGTTTAGACTCGACAACCTGAAAGCTTGCCCAAGGATTACCCGACATAGCAAGACGTAATGTATGCAGAGGGGATTCAAAGTATTGTAGTTAATTCAGGTTTAATAATGGATTAACTCACTATAGGCCGGTCCACAGGAAAGAAACATCCATAAATTTGAATATGTTAGTATTAAAACTGGTCTTTTCTTTCCGAATTGGCTAGATCTGTTTGCTAATGCCTACATTCAATTCTATGGATGTCTCTTGCAAGTATCCTTAACAAAAGGCCACATGTAGTTGTTTTTTTCCATACGGATGGCAGTATTTGAATGAACGAAAACAAATTGTGGTTGTATATATGCAGTGGCGTATGTAGGTTTTATTGACTGCATTTTATTCACAACAAGGAAATACAAAATAACTCAACAATTAGAATTGAAGTTTATTGTATATCAATGAAATGCAAATATTTTCATACAACACATTGGTATATGAGGGTAGTAGAACAACACATAAACAAGGGTAGTAGACAAGATGTACTTTTCATCAATTCAAATTCATAAAGAAGTTCACTGTACATGTATATTTAAAGATGAACGGCACAAATAAACTAATCCATTGCAGAAAACAGAAATAAAACAATAATTTGATGTATTGAATAACAATTAACATATACCTACGTTACATGTAGGTCACATGACCCTGTGTACCCATTCAGAGAAGATCAACACGGGGGGGGGGGGGGATACATAAAACTAATCATGTTGTAATTTTGTTCATGGTATTTTACTACGATACTGGGGGAGTCTGAGGTCGGTAAATACTATCATATTCCATAATCAATGACTATAACACGATCACAGCTACAGTGAAACCTGTATATAAAGACCCCTCAGGGGAAACATAAGTGGTCTTTGTGTACAGGTTCCTTTAGTACAGCTATCAATGAGAAACAATATTCATGGCAAACAAAATATGTGGCCTTAATAGACAGGTGGTCTTTCTATACAGGTAGTCTTTCTATACCCATGGTCGCTAAAGCAGGTTTGACTGTACTTTCGAAAAAATCAAATAAAAGGCAATTTCAATAACCTAATGTATATGATGTCATAGAAATGTACGCCTTTAAAAAGGGCACCTCTGAAATTCAAATATAAAGGACTTCATCCATCTGCTCTGATAATAAGATACACTACTCTTTTGAAATTGAGAAACAATTGGTCCATATCAACAGTACAGTATTTCCTTTCCCCTTTATTCAATCAACTTCTAAGTTTTAATCGACATGTATATACTTTAAAAATATCTGCTAGAACAATGTCAACTCAATGAAAATGTAAACATCATATATACTCATTCTGTAGAAATGAAACCTGAAGATTGCATCAAATAATTATTGATACATTAGTCGAAAATGCCATTGCCTAATTGATTTGTAGTTCACAAAATATATGTACAATTAATGTACGTGTACACATATACAATATATTGCATAGATGCAAAAAGAAAGAAAGAAGAAACGGTCTTCTTTCTGACCATATACAAAAACAAATTCTATAACAATTTTCTTATCGTAATTTAAACAATTTGAACCAAAAAATTGGTCCATTTGTGTTTTTTCCCCTCAAAATATCATTTGGGAAAAGATTGAATAACCGATTCATACTATCCTAAATTTTTCATTAGAAGATAATTTGCTTCAAGTAGCATGTTAACAATGAACGTTGCCAAATTGCAACAAATAAATCACTCTGCATTTGTCAAACAGCACAAGAACAATCTATGATTAGCTCTTGTTATCAATAATGTATGGATCATCTAAATTCAAATAACCGACAACTGGAGTATGGGATAATTAGTTGTTCTTTCAAATTTCATTTTGCAAGGCCATGGCTACACGTAATTACGACATGTCAGAATTTGAGAACATGTCCATGTCCACAGACTGACATTTGTATTAAGGCATGTTCAGAGTACAGGGTATCCCAACATAACGCTTTTTAGGGCATTTCTAGGTGTGTTACTAAAATGAACGTTATGAGGTGGGGGAAATAGTATTATAATGACAGTGGTCAACCACTGCAGTACTGCAGCTTCTGACTTGCAATATGTAAAGAAATGTTTTCCTCTGAAAACCGGTACACATTTTGAAGATAATTTTGCACATCACTGTTTTAATACAAATAGGTGACAACAAAAAATGAACTTGTTTGTTTTTTTTTACAAGTAGAGAATGACAAATTCAATGGTTATATAAAAAGAAAACCTAGCTAAAATAATACAAAACTGTGTAAGTTACTAATGTTGAAAGATATAATTTATATAAAACCTGTATGTAGAATATTATAATTCATCTAAGAAATTATCTGTTTTTACTTGTTTCTTTTCAAATTTGTCTCTACTTTCCCCTCTCTCTCTCTCTCTCTCTCTCTCCCACTTACTCCACTCTTTTCACTATTCTTTTACTCTACTCTTTTCACTATTCTTTTACTCTATCTTCCAAGATTGCATTTAAAGAATGTAACACATTTTAGGGTTCTCCAAAGCAATCTAGAAATATCTATATACATATACATCTACATTGTATATTAAACATGTCACAGATAGTGATTTAATATAAAAACTAATCTATTATATGATAGTTTTCACACAATTCTTGAAGTACAGATTTTACCACATATACATTTAATTACAAGACCATTCAATATACATAGACATTCTTATATATATATATCTCTCTCTCTATAATATATGCATGCTAAAACATAAATAAGTATGCCTAGGATGACTCTATAAAACTTTCTCTTCTCTTTAAGCTTGCAAAGATCAAGCCAATCCCCTAACATTCCCCTCAAATGATATGAAAAATATATGAATAAATAGATACCCGGTAATAAAAAATAAAAATCTGCTCCTATCTTAAAGATAGTGTGTCCCTTTTGCAAGCTGAAAATATAAACTTGTGTGAATCCTACGGTAAACAAGAAATGATACCAACTAAAAACTCCCCTGAAAGATTAGAACTCGTAATTGCCGTTATGTGGAATTACATCGACCGTTTGGAATTTTCGCAAAGCGTTCTGAAAATTATGTTTAGAAAATAATCTGATTTTCAGACCCTTCTACCGTATGGTTGTACGTTTTGTGCTACGCAAAGATTCGATCAGCTTAATTTTGGCCATTACAAGAAGTGGGTTACTGATGTGTACAAATGCTCATGTACCCTTTACAGCTCATTTTTTTAATTTTATTACCAAAGAAAAATGAAGTCAGTCAGTCACTCAATAGTGTCTGACAGTGAAGTCTAGAAAGTAAACGGGTTTCCTTGCATAATTTGAATACTAGGACACTGCTAACATTTAGATTTCACAGATAGGACATACGTGACATATTCATAAGTTCTACAGAATTTGATGTTGGCTGCAAAAGGGATACACTACCTTTAAGTTTGGAAGAGAAAAACATTGATTCAAACCAACAGCAGTTTAGAAAATAATTTGATCCAAAATTCTAGGAATCACACATTGTACATGGGTAGAAAGGGCAAAACAGAATTACATAAATTTGTGGATACACTTCTAAAGCAGTACATAATGCCGTTCATGAATATGAACAAATTAATTGTACATGTACCTAATCATTACAGTCTCCAGACTGAACTATGACCCTCAACTTTGTCTTGGGGCATAGTACTGTTTTGAGATCACCTTAGGCAATAGCTTTAACCATGCCCCTCAAAGCTGTCAATATTTGTAAACTTTTGCATTTCATACATCCTTGATAAGGCCTAAAAAAAAGAGATGTTGTACATGTATATAGGTGCCAACTTAAAAAAAAAAAACCCTCTTTGGGCTGATATTTCTCAGTTTTGAATGCTTTAATACATTTTTTTTTTTAACGGTAAAAAACAAAAAACATTTTTTAAAAGCCGACCGTCGATTTCAAAATGTTGGGGTCGGTCGCAAAGGGCAATACAACATCTTTTTTTTTAGGCCTAATCTACCATCATAAAGGCTCGTTCAAAAGAGGGGTGGGTAGTTGTTCTGGTTCACACAATTCAAACCTGATAGCAAGTGTAATATCTATCTATTTCTATTTCCTTATACAAGAACATTTTCATCACTGGTCCAGAAGTAATGAAAGCTTTGAAATGACTTCAGATAGAAAGTGAACAAGGATACTGTTATTATGCACATAATTACCAGATCAAATTACTCCATATCCATAATATAGAAATAGCAAATAAGGCCAAATGTACATGATTTCTGTGTTTTCTTGTCTTCAATTCCTAAAGAAGTACAAGTGAAAAGGAAAAATATCAATACACATAAATTCATTTTTCGTTAACAGAATATGTGAAAAAATTGATGAAAGATCTAAATATGACTTATATTGACTACGGAAACGCCACTTGAGAGTTTCAAGGAGAAAAAAATTTAAGTATATAAAAAAGATTCCATACACTACTTTCACTCAGTGTGTGGACAAATGAGATGAGAGATAAAAATACATGCATGACTTACACTGAATGAAGGCATCCTACAGTATGTCCAGATTGTCTCATACCATTGGTGAGTTTCCGTTAATGATGTGGTAAAAATTAAATTTGTTCTCATATTAAAAATATTCTGTGATTTTTGTACAGAATGTGTAAAAAAAAACACAGATGAAAGATATAAATATTCCTTGCATTGACCACTTGGAAAACTGGTAAATTCCAGTTTACATACAAGTAGTAAAAATAATTATATGCATAATTAAATGATTCCTGGCATCTTATTTTTCTTTCACAGAATATGCACAAAAAACAGATGAAAGATGTGGCTCATCTCGGGAAACTGGCAATTAGTTTGCTTATTCAGAATAGAGTACAAACACAACATGTCCACATACAAATAAAAAGATTCCAGGCATTTTTTTACAGAAAATGTGAAAAAACAAGCTGAAAGATACGACTTGCAAAGATTGCAGATGTTAGGAGTCGAACGTCTCTCATCCCACTGGCGAGTTTCCAACGATGATCTTGGAGGTGATGTCACCCCGACAGAGAGGGCACTTGAAGAGCGGCTGAGAACACTTGACACAGCAGCAGATATGGCCACACATCATAAACAGCATATCGGACTAAGGAGGGGGAAATGGGGGATAAGAGTGAATGGATTACATCAAATCAAACAAAAATATCTTCTTTTCATGACATTTTAAATACAGTCAAACCTGATTTAGCGACTACCTGTCTACAAAGACCACCTTTTTTTGTTTCCCTTGAAAAATGGTTTCTCATTGGAACATGTACTAAAGGAACCTGTCTACAAAGACATCTGTTGAAAGCCAGAAGGGCATTAACTCTGTTGAAATAATATGACCCAACGACTTTAATTCAATGATAAAAGCTTTTAATACTGCATGGCCTCACTGCTCTCAACAAACAATATGCATCTTTCCATCTTTGTTTTTTTCTATTTTTTTCTGTGTTAGAAAAGTTGAACTCGAATCCCATGCACAGAGTTTTATGTTTTCATTTATTTTCTTCACAGTCCATAACCATTAACCCAAAGAATACCAAATGAATTAAGGTTGATATATAGATTTCAGTTTTACAGATATTATTTTTTCTTCATGTGATTGGTACCCTTCAAGAGAAAAGTACTGAGATGCTAGAAGAAAAAAGAAAATTGCATTGTACGATGATCACCCCCTGATCATGCCCCCCCCCCCCCAATAAAACCATGAAATATATACTCACATCTTTCTCCAAACATATGACACATTCTGTGGTGACCCTCACAGTCACATCGGGGTTGTAACCTTCCGGCGCTTGCATCGCCTCTACTGGTCTAGAGGCTGCAGCCGCGCCCATCTCCTCCTCCTCCTCCTCCTCCTTCTTACCCTTCTCCCTACCAGGATCCATGGGCGGGGCCGAGGGTTCAGCCGGTCGCTCCAGGGCGGCGGCTTTCTCCATCGCTCTGGTCTGGGCTTGGACGTAGCCTTGGACGGCCGTCAAGATGGCCTTGCGGAGACCAACCTCGTGTACACCGATCTGCAACAAAAGAACACCAGAAGTTGTAATAGGCGAGTGAATGTGACTTTCAAATAGGTGTCATGGTCGAGTGGTTTAGACACCAAACTGGGGATGAGAAGGTCTTAGGTTCAAGACCCACAGTGCATGAACATCCTCTAAATTTGTTCCTCGACAACCACACATACTTGCATAACACAGTAAGGGGGGGGGGGGTTCCATTTAAAAACTGAAAATATGGTCCTCTGATTTTTATCTTTTAAAAAGCTAAAATATATTTAAATTAAATACTTTGTATGAATATGGAGACAACTTTGCAATCTCTGTTTTTTTTCTTCAATCATCTTATCTTATCTTAGTTATCAGTTTTTTTTAAATTTTATGATACTTTACTTTACAATTCTTGAACCCCATTCTGAATTTTAACAAGAAAGGCCTACCGGTACTTCACTGTGTAAAAAAAAAATCTTTATATTTGTGTGCCTAAAAAACAACCGCAGGATTACAGAAATTGAATGGTCACTTAGAATTACATGTATATGTAAACTCTTCCTATGTACAATATTCGATTGCTTTCTTTGCCCCTCTCTGCATGGTCACTCGTTTCCCACGCAATTGACAGCAGAATTACTTTGTGCAACACAATGGCTTTGCAAAACTACTTTTTTTCTATCTTTCTCAGCTCCATGACAACCCTTTTAACACAAGTGTAGATTAATCTTGCAATGAAATCAATTAAATAATCTTGAAGTCTATCTATCCCATGATAAATATTTACAGGGAGATTATTTGGGTGGCATGTAAAGAGTTAATCAATGCATGCCACACAAAAAAAATCTCTACAGTCTACATTTAACATCATGAATAATGCATGACTGATCTCGCCCTCGAAACCCATTACCCACCTCTCTCAATTCATCCATTCCCATCTGCATCATGGTTTCTATGGAAACGCGATGCCTGGCAAATCTAGGGATGTAGTCTTCCGCACCAGCCTCCTGTAAGATATCCACCACAGCGAGCTCCAGCTTGTGTTCCTAAGAGAATATGAAAGGAGAAAAAGCTGGATTAGTAACATATGAATTTAAATTTAGATTTTCCAACATAATTTTTTTCTTCAAATACATGAATAGAAATCTTCTTTTGTTTTTATTTGGAAGTCTATTTAGGGGCACAAGCAGGATTCTTTTTAAGAGGGGGCACAATATTATTCTAATTTTGTGCCAAGATAGGAAAAATAAATATTTGGGATGCCTTTTTACTACAAAATTTCTCTTACATACAAAAGTAAGCTCAGAAGCTTTTAAAATTGAAAAGTTGCTAACAAACAAACAAACAATCAAAATCTGCCATTTAGTTTAATAATACATCATTCCCAAGAACAGAATGACGTAGATCAAATATCATGCCTCAAAAACTTTACACTGATGCAAGATACATGTACATCAAAATTTAAAGCGATGTACATGCTAGTACACGAAGCCTGTATAATTTCCTCTATGGTATTAATTGAACATGTGTAGCTTAAAGAGGTTCGATCTGATAGTAAGTAAGGTTTTCATAAAAACAGAAAATAAGAAAAATGGATCAGTGAAAGATCGAAGAAAATTTGAAAATGTGAGGAAGATGAATTTTAAAAGTTGAAATTGATCAAACGCAAATTGGCAACTTGGTGACATACATGTACCAATAACTTTGTTCTACATTAAAATAAAAAAAATCCCTTTTTCTCAAGATAAAATATTCAATTACTTAATATGCAACCTACATATACATGTAGCTACAATCAGTATACATCTGTTTCTAGATTACCCCTTTATGAAATATCTATTCATTCATCAATAACCGAGAAAATATGTATCAATTTTGAAATCTCACAGCTACATAGCACTCGTCAAAAATATTGCTCACATGTTCTACACCTATTCTATAAAACACAATGTTCCTTTTACAAGTACACATTGTTCTTTCTACTCTGTAGGTCATACAGTAAGATTGTCTAAGATACATATTCATACGACTGGAAATATCATAAACACACAAAAATGATGGAAGGTATTAAACAAGTTTGGACTAACATGCTATATACTTTGTTGTTTTGTGGAACTAGTCCTATTGTTCAGAGCCAGAAGAGCATTAACGCTATTTCAAAATATATATGAGTTAACGCCCTTCTGGCTCCAAACAGAAATAAACAGCCAGCTAAGAGCCAGAATATACATAATGCTAGTAATAATTTACAAAAAAAGAGGTACAGGTAACATGTAGCGGGATTTAAAAAAAACACTCTAGAAGGGTTTGCACATCCATGCTAACAAAAAACAATAATAATAATCATTCTTTATCATAACAGGGTACTGTAGCATTAAAATACGTTCTTTATGATATTACATGGCCCAAGTTATTCAACAGAAATTCTTTACAGAGTTTATGTTCGCTAGGTCAAAAACAAGGACAAGATACATGTATGTATACCATACACTCTAATTTCTTACAAAATTTATTGAATTTTGAATATATTTATCAGGCAAATGAATGAATTTGTGAGTGCAAACAGCATACATGGATATGAATTATACAGTTTTGCACTAAAACCACAAAGGAACAAATTTTGCACGGCATCTGAAATTAATTACTACCTTATTCACCCCCCTGCGTGATCGAGGGAAAAATCTTTTTTTCTGTGGGAAAGCCTAGAAAACCAAATATATGAAAAGCTAAAAAAATATCTGCAACTAAAATACATAAAATATGAAAGTGGGGAAATTGTCGAGAGAGGAACATTTGCATATTTTGATGTACAAGTATTGTAATATGTCCATGTTACAGTATCATTAAATGAATATAAGTGTATGTTAATTGACATCACAATGTCCAGTACCAAAATCACCCCCACCAACATCATCGTTATCATCATCATTAACATCATCATCACTATCTTTATCATCATCATCATCACTATTTTCATCATCATCATCAACATCATCACTATTTTCTCCATCATCATCATCATCGTCATCACTATTTTCATCATCATCATCACCACTATTTTCATCATCATCATCATCATCATCACTATTTTCTCCTTCATCATCATCATCATCATCATCATCATCATCATCATCATCATCATCATCATTAAGCCTGAGTCATTACGGTTTTTGTGCTAAACGGATAACCGTTAAAAGGGCGGTTTCGTTTAACTGTTAAATAATAATCTGAAAAAGTGAAAATACAGTATTTGTAATAGCGATGTAGCTCGGAACGCCTGATGGTCTTCAGACTGTCGCGCTGAGCATTCCGAGCCGGACTTTGGCACAAATTGGGTCATTCTGATAAACAGAGACCAGTAATAAACAACATACAAAATATCTTATTATTCCTCATCTGAATCTGATATCATGATTAACCTTGCAAAGTTACGCGCGCTGTGAAGATAGCTTGATCTGTGAGTGTTTATATATGCCTTTGCAATGCAATGTTTGCATGTGGTCAGGGAGAGAGCTCCCTTCATGCAGGGACATGTCTAGCATGTCCCTGCTGCATGTATCATTGCCATATGAAATTATGTGGAAGTGTGTAACACTCACTACCAAGACACACCCTGCAATGAGCTGATCCAAGTTAGTGACCAATCAGGAAGGTTCTCTAGCTATGTGGGTGGAGTTTGATACCAGCATAAATTACAGGTTGGTGACCGCACGTGCTTTCACACAGTTCAGTGGGAGTCAAGAAGCCATGTGCTCTCCATCTGTGTGTATGTACATGTACAGTGTATTGGGCGCCGATGTTTGAGGTTTGTGTGTACGATATTTGAGGTTTGTGTGTACGTGTGTTTGTATGAAAGAGAGTTGCATGGACCAGGCAGGAACATGAGAGAGTGAAGAATTAAGACAAGTGAGACTAGCTAGATAGAAAGGGTGGCTGTGTGTGATCAAAAACTTAAATTACTCACAATGTCCAAGACTTTGTTGATTGATATTTCTAAAACTTCAATTATTATTGTTATCATTATTTTTGTATTTTATTTATATATGAACATTATTTTAGGGGGGCGAGTCGGCAAGGGATTGATATTAATATTGAGAGAGAGAGAGAGAGAGAGAGAGAGACTCGGGGAGAAGGGATGTGAGAGGAACTGACCATCGAATGTGTAAACATTTAGAACTTTGCTTGTCTGAGAGTGCAGTAATAAGAAAAGGTACATGAACACATTGCAGAGAGAAGGGAATAGAGAGGGTGAGAAAATAGGGAAGAGGGCATGGTTGTTTTATTGTTTACAAATTCATTCATGGGGATTACTGCTGCCAGAAAGCTGGCGCGCAGCGTACAGGGTGTAACATTACACTGCGGTTTCTTTGATTATCTTTATCATCGGCTATTAGCACATTCCAAAATGTATGCAAATAACGGTTAAACGGAGCAAGAAATGCTAAACGGTTTTGATGAATGCGGTCAGATAACCGTCGGTTAAACGGATTGACTCAGGCCTAATCATCATCATCATCATCATCACCACCATCTTAAAAAACCATCATCATCACTATCATCATCACTACCCCTATCACCACCATTATCACCACCACTGTCATCATCTTCATCATCATCATCGTCAACACTTCCATCACATAAACATCTGCCTCCTCCGCCTCGTCCTCATCATCATCATCACTCACCTGATCAATGAGTGACTGGGGTTTCTTATCCAGCAGCCTCTGATACTGCACCAGCCAGTAATCCTGCTCCGTCCTCTCTCTCAACTCCTCCATCTCCAGCTGATCAACAAACACAAAACAAAAACAATGATTAGATGCTGCTTATAAGTATCGTCTCCATCCTCTCCAACCGGCGCTATAGTTCTTTTTAGAACTATAAGCTCAAAAACAATAATTACACGCTGCTATTGTCTCCATCCTCTCCGGGCGGGGCTATAGTTCTCTTTAGAACTATAAGCTCAAGAAAGATTACTAACAGTCCTTTTCAGGACTACACACACTCAAGAAAGAAAGATTTAATACAGACAGTCCTTTTCAGAACTCCTCAATCCCCCCCTCTCTCACATGGTGCAGCCAACAACCCCCTAGGAAACACCTACCCCCCCCCCCCCCCCCAATAAAGGAAATTACTCCTTATGTAGTTGTCTGTAGTTAATTAGGTAAAATGTAGTTATGAAATTTAAAAAAAGGGTGTGTCTTTGTAGAGGAAATTCTCCCACAGGGGGATGTCATTCATATGGGGGTAGTTGTACAAGAGGCTATCTTTAGAATGATCTGTTGTCCTAAGGAGTCTATGTCTGGAGGTGATAGTAAGATAGATAGTAAGATATTTGTATACCGCAAATTGCAAATTGCCTCTAAGCGGTTTAGAAGAATACAGCTGATAAAGTAAAGGAAACAGAAATTGCATTACAAATTATATCAATTTAAATTACCATTAAAACTTTGCAAATGAAAATAATACATGTACATAATTACAAATCACTTACAACCAAAATACAAATAGTTCATAAATTAATAGTATCCTACGGTAATCTACACAAAATATTTAAAAAGGCAAAAGGTCAAAAGAGCTATTCAGGAACAAGACTTTAATTTAATAAAGAGATGTGTTTTTAGCATTGTTTCAAATGTATTTACAGAGCTAGCATTGCGAATTTGAAGGGGGAGATTGTTCCAAAGAAGTGTAGCTGCATAAACGAAAGAACGTTTTTTGTATGAAATAGTGTGAGACCGAGAGAGGAGAGATTGAGAAGCAGATCGCAAAGTCCGGACAGGAGTGTATCGAGGAAGGAGTTCAGAAAGATATGAAGGAGCGAAACCATGATAAGTCTTGAAAGTAAGGAGGAGAATTTTGTAGGTAATGCGAGAAGTGATAGGAAGCCAGTGAAGTTTTTGAAGAACAGGGGTAATGTGAGAAGTACGAGGAACACAAGAAACAAGACGAGCTGCTGTGTTTTGGATACGCTGGAGCTTTGAGGTTATTTTTGCAGGAAGACCAAAGAGAAGGGAATTGCAACAATCTAGCCTAGATGTGACGAAAGCATGGATAAGACGATGGGCTGTATTCTGTAGTCTATGTCTGGAGGTGATAATGGAGGGGTAGTCATCCTGACACAAAACAGTCCCTCGGAGAGGACTTAACGCCGTCAGGCCCCTGATTGCTTACTTACAAGCATACACATGCTTTCTTAGCAGTCAGGTAAAACATACAAACAAACAAACAAATAAATAAGTTCATACCATTCTCTGTTTGAGTGCTCCTTCTCGCTCCTCTCTCTGCATCATGAGCTGTTTGAGCAAGGCCGCTAGGTCTTCTCGTTTCTGCTCTAGGGCCAGCGTGGCTGAATCGGCCTTCAGGTTCCTCTTTTCAATCTCTGCCATCGTCACCTCGGCTAGCTGCTGCTGAATCATGTAGATCTACAAAAACAACAGCAGCAAAAAAAAATGATTTTAGAAACATACAAAAAATGATTTTAGAAACATACAAAAAATGATTTTAGAAACATACAAAAAAAGATTTTAGAAACATATACAAAACAATGACTAATGACTGAATGGGTAAATAATATATATGGATAGCCCTCTGTTGTGCCATTAAAGCACGGCTGTTCTCACAAGAGGTCACAACAATAAAATAAAGAAGCAAATAAACATAATAATACAAACTACATGTACATGTACATGTAGGTACTTAACATACAGTATTTTGTAATATACAACACACTACTGACTCCATGTACATGTCCCTCAAACAACAATAAACCATCAACTGAGTATATCGCCCCTAGATATAATTTCTCTTCTCCTTTTCTCCCTTTTTAAAAAACTGAAACACATTTTATTACATTTTGTTTAATTTTTAGAAGCAATGAAATACCGGTAGGAAGTACTGAAAATGTCATTGAACTTGGATATTGTGTTTGGACTTTCAAAACAGCGGAATCATAAAAAGAATGCTATTGTCATCAGATAGAACTAACCGTGTCTGTAAGTCTCTTATGTCTTGCATCTTTGTTGATGAGGAGTGTCTCAAAGGCTTGGCGTTGGAATTCTTCCTCCTTCATGAGTTCCTTGAAAATCTCGTCTCGATTCTGCTTGATTGAGCTGAGCTGGTGTCCGAGCTTGGTCATCTGTAATTCATCTCTGTCAATGAAAAAAGGAATATTATGACATTATTATTGAAGTGTCAATCATGAGCATTGTAACTTCATAATTTTTTTGTTGGAGCATCATCAAAATCACAACTCAAAGCATCATCAAAATCGCTTACTGCCACCAAAATCATCATCACCACCACCACACATTACATCATCACTGGAATGGAAATCATCACCATCATCATCATCATCATCATCATCATCTTCGTCATCACCATCATCATCATCATCATCATCACCACCAGTATGATAGTATCATCATCATCATCAACATCACCACCCCCACCATCATAATCATCACCATCATTATCATCACCATCAGCATCGTCATCATCATCATCATCATCAACATCATCATCCTCAGCATAAGCACCACCACCAGCATCATCAACCCCACCACCACCACCACCACCACCACCACCACCACCACCATCACCACCACCACCACCACCACCACCACCACCACCACCACCACCACCACCACCACCACCATCGCCGCCGCCACCACCACCACCACCACCACCACCACCACCACCACCATCATCTCCACTTACATGTCCATTGCCTGCTTGGTGACGCTATCCCTATGCTCCTCATACTTGAGTCTCTGTGATTCAAAGGCGTGTCTCTCTCTTAGGATGCGTTCCATGGATACCAGTACCTCGTTCTCTCTCACCAGCTTCCTCTCCTCCTCCTGAATCTTGAACATCTTCTCATCCTCCATCCTGCAAATTTGGTCACAAATTATTATTTATTATTATTATTAAGTATTTGGCGTAACCTGTGCCTGGGAGGCGAAAAGCGAACTGAATAACTGTAACCCTCAAGTCTCTCCTCCCGGTATAACTGATTGGGGTTATGCAGGTGGACCACTACACCAGGGTTTTCCTCCTATTCTTATACGAATAGTGAAGTTGGTTCTTAATGTGCATAGGTGGTGACTCTCCTCTACACCGGGCTTCCATTTAACATCCTATCTGAGGGACGGAGTGTTATCCACTTTACATAGCCAGCGTCTACGAAACAAGGGGATGGGTACGTTAAAACACTCCGCAGGCTTCAGTCATCCGCCTTCGTTTGATTCGAATCTAAGATCTTTGGTTCGACAGGCAGACGCTTTACCGACTGAGCCATTATGTTACGCCACATTAAAATTGTTCAGTGAGCACATGTATCCAATTGAAATTATTTCTTTAAAAATATCAGTTAACACTTTGGTTGCTTTCTTCACCTCTTTGCAGTCGCTCATTTGTCACAGGGGTAATTTTGCACAGAATAGGCATCAATGGATGGACAGATTGCTTTGTGCAACACAATGGCTTCGCAAATTTACCAATTTCTGGTCTTGAATAGCTTGATGACAACCCTTTGAACACCGGTATAGATTAACATTGCATTGGAAACAGTTAAATAAATTTGAAACCTTTGTTATCCATCCATTGATACAATAAATGCAATGTGGCACAGGGAGATTATTTGTGGGGCTTTTAAAGGGGCACGTTCCCGCCAGTGTAGTTATCGGAACATGCCATCTGCGTAAGAGCAGTATTCTGTTGGTGTCAATAGGCAGCTATAGCGCCGTCCGCAAGCGCGTACGTATTTTGAGCGCCCTCTGGAATACGGGGAACATGCCCCTTTAATGAGTTCATCAGAAATTTCCGGAAGATGGACAATAAATACTCAACTCGTTACAACAAGTAGCCAAAATAATTCAAGTTCAGACAAAAATAGAGATAAGACAAGGACTGTACAAACATGACATGAAAGACTTACATCTTTCTTTCCATTTCATCTAGGAATGCTTCTTTCTTTTTGGCCCTGAAATCAAACAAAACAACAAAATAAATGATTTTAAAAGGTTATTTGATAATAATAATAATCTGGATTTATATACTGCTTTATATGAAATAACGTCTCTAAGCGCTTTCCAGATATTATTACCCCGGTCACAGGATTCATTCACGCACAATGTGCACCATCTCCACTCCATTCCTACCATATGGTCACCATGAGGGCATATGGAAATTACTAAAAAAAGGCTTTTGTCATCCTACCAGGTCCTCATTTCTCTCCTGGGTATGAAGTGGCAAATGTATATATTAATGCCTTGCCAAAGGACATTAGTGCAGTGTCAGTGATCAAACCCATGACTTTTGGTCCAGCTAGGAGGGGAATGGGGAAGGAAAGTTCATTGAAAGATCATTCATATAAGACTCATTATCTAATTATAGTTAATCTGATGCTAAGTTTTAAATCATGGTTATTGCTAAACGCAGCTGCTGCCAATCAAAATCATTGATTCACAGATACACAATTAAAGAAACATCATTCCTTTGTATTTATTTACTTTACATATATAGCAGTCCTACTTCAAAAAGCTGTATTTTTAAATTACAAAAAGAGAAAATTAAAGTTACTTTTCATTCATTTCCAGCAACTGTTGGATGAGATCTGCTGATCTGTGCTCAACTGCAATGAGAAAAAGATAAAGAAGAAAAATATTTAAAAAATATTAATGAACTGTCACATTCAAACGAACAGAGAATAATGTAGATTTAAATAGAGCATCAGAAAGCATGCAGATTCTAACAAATTAACACCTTCCAATATTTATAAAATGTTACAAAGAAAAAATAATGGCAAAATAAAAGTCGAAAATAGCGATAGTGTTTCGTGTTTGGCTCCAGGTGTAAGCAAGTGTGATAATGTACGATAGAATGAGTAATTATTGTATGTTCAAATCTTGTTTAATACCAGAATTTGTAATGAATAAATTAAGGAAAATTTACTTTTGAAAAATCATAAGGATAACAAAATTGTTATACGGGATTCACTTAAAGGGATAGTCGAGTTCTGTTTTCAGACCGCAAATGCCTTCAAAGTGCATGGTTATTGCTCTTATTCTTATCTATGACATTTATAGTGCCCTTTTAGAACCTAAAATTGCTATGAAGGTAATTTTAGACCCCAAAATGTGTGAAATTTAGCCAATAGGATCAGACCAATTCAGCTCCACTTTAAAAAAAACATGGTGACCGTTAATATATTATTTAATTAAAAATAACAATACATGAGCCAGCTAATTGTGGTTAATATAAGCAACACGAAAAATGCCAACAAAAAAGCCAACATCGGCATTGGCTGAAATATGACGTAAAAGGCGTTATTTCATTTTTTCAACGTTTTTTTCAAATTTGTCAAAATATCTAATATTTGTGGTGGTACACAAGTATTAGAAATTGTTATATTTCAGTCGTCTCTGAACCGATTTTGTTATTTGAATATTATGTTCTTTCAAATTTGACACTCAGTTTTTCATTATCTCACAAAAAAAAAATTTGTGTAGCGCCCTCTGCAACAGAACTCAACTATCCCTTTACCGTATTTGCCGGCGTAAAGGCCGCAGTATTTTTGGAAGAGAAAATATCAAAAAGTCGGGGTGCGGCCTATGCGGCGAAAGAGTAATATTTTTTTTTTTTTTTTTAGTTTCGATTTATGGCGCTATGCCTGTCAATGTCTCCCAGCTCAGTAATCAGTGTGTTGACTCACCACTCGGAAACTACAACAACACTAAAATTTGTCTGTCATCTTGGTTTGAAAGTAATCTTTCTAATAGATCTCAATATGTAGTTTATAATAATAATTCCTCAATTTTTTTTATATAACAAATGGTGTACCACAAGGTTCTATCCTAGGACCTGGTACTCTATTGTTTTTAATTCATATTAATGATCTTACACATTCTTCTAAAAACGACATTGTTACTATTATTTGTGACAAGTTTACAAGCACAAATCAGCGCCTTTAACTGCACCTCGATGTTAAATGAAGGTCCTTCCCCGCGTGGGTTTTCGGCAACAAAACAACAACAACAAAACAAACAAAAACGATGGTTTTTTGTTTTTTTGTTTTTTGTTTTTGGTCAAAATCGGGGGTGCGGCCTATACGGTGCTGCGGCCTTATCGCCGGCAAATACGGTAATGCAATGCTAAACCAAATGCTCTAGAAATCTAGAAATACAGTGTATGATGTTCAATAAAACAGCTTGATCAAGTATATCTATTGACAAACACAATTCACTAGAATCCAATGTTTCAATACAATAATTGACTAACCTTCTTTTAACGAGGATATCATCTGTCTTTTGTCACTTTCAGATTTCTCTTGGATATTCCTGATATTATGATCAGCTTCTTCTTGGTCCTATCATGGTGAAGAAAAAAAAAATAGCACTCATCAGGATTTGGTTCATCGAATTTCAAAATTAAAGTATTGTGGTATTGGTGGTGGTGGTTATTTTACCTGACTGCTAAGAAAGCATAAATGCTTGTAAGTAAGCAACCAGACGGCCAAAAGCTTTAGGTCCTCTCCAAGGGACCTGGTAATGAGGATTAATGCCTTACCAAAGGGCACTAGCTCATCGACTTGGTTTCGAACCTGGGTCACCGGATTATGAGACCACTGCTCTACCAACTGAGCTATCGCGCCTCCATGTTAAAATGGCAAGAATTAGAAAAGAAACTGATGTTTTCTTTCAAAATTAAGTCTTTCCTCTTTCTGTAATTCATCAGCCCACTACACACTATATGACCTGATTACAAATGACGCCAAGAATTTAAAGAGAAAAGAAAACAAGCTTTAAAATCCTTAAATTGGCAATACATTGAGAAGTTTAAAATTATTGTTTTTCAATTCTCGCTACCCTAAATAGGTACGAAAATCTCGAAATTCGCGAGACGAGGTAATTTTCACTCTCTCGGGTCGTCACTACAACTTCCGGTATAGAGTCCCATCCCAAGTCACGGCCTTCATCCACCCCCATTTTTCAGGGTTCTTACGCTTGGAATCATGAGCCCAGCACTGTGCAGCCTCACAAAAGAAAACCATCGTCACTGATGTCAAAAGACGCAAAAAACAACGAATGAAATGTTCAAATAAACGTTGAAATATTTGCGAAAAAAAACAAGACCGAGCAGACGACATATTCGGTGCATACGCTATCGCGCCTAGTAATATACCGCCTGCACAGGAAGCTGTAATGTCGAAAAGCTATCCCATAATGCAATGCGCGTTTTCAGGATTTTCCCCGGATCTCGGCAGAATCGCTATTTGGGGTAGCGAGAATTGAAATTGGCTAACTTTCAACTTTTTGACAAAACTACTACCCCCGTATATTGTTTTCGTAGACATTGCATTTTGTTAGAAGAATGTAGCTTTAAAAAATTAAAAAATTAATTGCCAATTTGAAGAACAATATGTGATCAAATTAGCTCTAAAAAAAATCCCTGTCCTGAAGGGACTATGCAGAATACTATAACATGTCTTAACAAAGCCTTGAAGTATCAATATCACTGATATGCTTACCCTTGCAAGAGACTGTAGTAACAAGACCCTGTTTCTGTTTGAGGACTCAGCAATCTGGGCCTGCTGGGCCTCGAGCTGGGCTAGTTCCTGTTCCAACCTGATGAAGTCACTCTGCTTCTGGTTCTGTGCAGGAATACAAAGTGATAAAACAAGAACTATTCGTAGAAGTCCAACAGCAAAGTGGCCCAGCACACAGAAGATTAATAATTTTTGCCTAAATATTAGGGGAAAATGTAAATGGTTTCAACATGTGCTACCACTGTGTTAACGAAGGAAGGCCCTATATAATGCACCCAAAAGAATTTTAAAAATATGCTGTGTATCAAAGAATAAAAATGGTATATCATAACCTAAATGATAATGACCTTGTAACTTTTCAACATATCAATGTCACCGTCTCTGGATGTATTTGCACCACTGAAACACAGGGGCAATTATGAGTAAATTGTGAATTTATAAGAGATGCAAGGAATGAAAATAAAGCGGGGAGAGGAGAAGGAAACAAAGGGTTGATTGAAGGGCTCTTCAGACACCATCCTATCACTCAATGCCTCCTTTGATTGCATTCAATTTACTGAGTTAAAGGGAAGTCCACCCTGATATTAAGTCGGTTTAAATAGAAGCAGAAAAATGAGAGAAACATGTCAGTGAAAGTTTGAGCAAAATCAGATTATGAATAAGAAAGTTTAAAATGTTTGAATTTGCAATCAATCAAACACAAATGGCATATCTTGCGAGATGCCCTCCCATTCAAAGAATGTTATATTACACATCCTACCAGTAAAAAATATCTGTATAATACTCACTCTCTTGGTCTCGTATTTAAGAACTGAGCTGTTCAGTTGGTCGTCCTCACGTTGCAGTGCTTGCAGGGCAGAGCTTGATGAATCTGTTTCTCTCGTGTATGTGTTCAGCACAGGTAAGAGGTGTTTAGACGGTGGGGAATACTCAATACCATTTTCTGTGTACAGACAGAAGCAAGAATGGGTATTAATAGAGACAAGCAAAATATTGGATATAGCTGAAAGGAGAGTTATATTGATTTAACCCATACTAGTTAAGAATTATATCACACTGAAATTACATCACACTGATGGACATTATGTATGCTTAAAATATGTATGTTTGAAATATGATATAGAAATCAATTAATCGAATCAATTTTGTTTTTATTTATTTATTTCCACATACGGGTGGAACACTCTAGTCAGCACAGCTGTTTTTCATAGGGGTCCAAATAAAATACATAGCATGTTTTTACAAAAGAAACAAAACAATACATAAAATATACATAAATAAATAACAATACATTGCACATACGAATTCAATGAAATGTAACATTAAATCAAATGGACAATAAGTATATTTACACCCCCCCCCCCTCCCACCTACCCACCTAGAAAATTATACATAACAGGGCCCTACCCCATTCAACAAAGTATTTTCATGAATTGAGTTTAATCTTTTTTTTAATAAATCAATTGATGAGCTTAATTTAATGTTATCAGGAAGACTGTTCCATAATTTTCCCCCTCTAAAAGTAATTTGCCTTTTGCCGTAATTTGTTTTGGGTCTATTTATCATAAGCTGTTCACCGGTTCTTGTTTCATATCTTGACACACGTCTCTTAAAAATATTACTTATATACTTGTTGTCAACAACAAGTTACAACCGTTGTTTAAAAAGTATGCATGAAAATTGAATATGTTATAGTAAACTGGTCTGTTTCATCTTTTAACAATGTGGGCATATGCAGCATCTTAAGTGTATCTAGCAATTATACTAAAGCCTTACGGTCACTACTTACCTGCACACATATACTTCATGATACTATCTGTTCCATCCTGGCATATGTCAGGCGTTGGGTAGGTCATGTGATCGATATCAAGGGTCAAACTCTGTAGGAGAGATTTATACAAAATATTTTAAAAAACATCTCAAAAATATACATTGTATGTAAGCAAATAAAAATGGGATTTTACACAAATATTATTTGTGGAGAGAGAAAATCTGGTTCTCTACTCTACCAGAAGTTTGTAAGCAGAAACATCTTAGAAATAGCATACCTTGTATGTCTATTTCATAATTTGCAATCCATAAAATAAGTCTTGTTTTAGGGTTACAACATATGAATTGATGAAGAGGAAAGTCACAGACATACATGTATGGCCTCTCTATATATAATCCCCATCAATTTTTCTAGCACAACAAATTGTCTGTTGAGAGCCAGTAAGGCATTAACTCTGTGTTTATATGACTAAATGCCCTCCTGGCTCCAAACAAACAGAAATTATATTTTACATTGTTTCAACTTGATGAATTAGGACTTTCACAGGAACTCATCGGTCAAAAAAAAAGTCACATTTGGTGTAAATTGTAGAAAATATTGAATCCAATCTTCAGGCGCTCTGTGTAAACTGTAATGCGTTAACATTTTAGGAAAAACAATAGAGAGTATATAATGTAAAGAAACATCATCACTTGCCAATAAACTATTCCGATTCTGCCATAGAATTTCGACAATGTCTTTATATTTAGAAGATGGTGATGAGCAATACTGACCTCTAGTGTCCTGATATTGCAGAACCTCCTTGGTAATGATCTGATTTGATTGTGGGAGATGTCTAACGTTCTCAAAGATTTCATCTGACACACGCTGTCTGGAAGCTCCTTCAAAGAATTGCCTATCAAGAAAAAACAAAAAAGAGAATGAAATTACATATAATTTTTATAAGAAAAGGGATGACGATGGAAGTAGGAACTATGACATGTAAAGAAACAGAATTTTGTATAAAAATGTTATACTTATTGAGATGAAAGGGCGGAAAACGCAATTTGAACCTATACCATGCATTCCAAATGTGATTAAACATCTGTGCACCAGTGAAAAGTAGTCTGAACTTCAACCTTGGAATGAACATTTTCCATCATCCTTACTCTACTCCAAACCCAACTTAGGATCCATGGCACCCTGTCCCTTAGATAGGACATTAAATGGAAGCCCCACGTAAAGGAAAATCATCACATTTGCAGTTTGAGAACCCACTTCACTATTTGTATAAGACTAGGGGGAAACCCCAGTGTAGTAGTCCACCTGCACATCCCCAATCAATTTAATATATCGGGAGGGGAGACTTTAGGGTTACAGTGATTAATTTCGCTTTTCGCCTCCCAGGCACAGGTGATGCCAAGTACTTAATAACAAAAATTATAAAACAGTTCCACTTCTTACCTCTTGTATTGAGCGTCTGTAGTGCATGTAGCTTGCCTATACTCTTTGGCAGCTGTTTTAGTTTATTATCTGTGACATCAAGAACTTGTAGTTGTCCAAGCTCAGTAAGAGCATCGGGAAGCTGAGCAAAACGATTGTTCCTTAAATCAAGAACCTGTTACAGAGATTGAAAAACAAAATCTTGTTAAGAACGTTCCATTATTCTTAAACGATTGTTACTCAAATCAAGAACCTGTTACAGAGATTGAAAAACAAAATCTTGTTAAGAACGTTCCATTATTCTTAAACGATTGTTACTCAAATCAAGAACCTGTTACAGAGATTGAAAAACAAAATCTTGTTAAGAACGTTCCTTATGATTCTTAAATGATTGTTCTCCAACTCTAGAACCTGTTACAGATATTGAAACATTAAAATTCTTAAGAACGTTCCTTATAATTCTTAAATGATTGTTCCTCAAATCTAGACCCTATTAGAGAGATTGAAAACGAAACCTTGTTAAAGAACGTTCCTTATTATTCTTAAATGATTGTTCCTCAAATCTAGAACCAATTAGAGAGATTGAAAAAATGAAATCTTGTTAAGAACATTCCTTATAATTTTCAATTAATTTTCAAATAATTAAGGGAACTAATTGCCAAAGATCACACAAGACATGCAGTCGGTGAATCAAAGAGTGCTTTTTAATATCCACTTTCAATATCCTCCTCAGTAATCGCCTAAATGGTTGATAAAATTCCCCAATTTTTGTAATACTTATGGGAACTAAGATTTTGAGGTTTTAATGCCTTGCCTAAGGCCACTTGTGTATCAACTTGGTTTCAAATCCGGGACCTCCTGGTTGTTAAACCACTACTCTACCACTAAGCCTTTACGCCTCCTATACATTCTGTCTTGTAAATACTGCACTTGAAAGTACAAATGATCTGGGTTTTACTGGGGAAATAAAAAGTTGCATAAATTATATATTTACCCTGAGCAGCGATAGGTCTTTGATGTTGCCTCCGCCATTTAGCGATGAAAGTAGATTATCACTCATGATTAAAACCTAAAATATACAAGGAAAATGACAAAAGTGATTTAGGAATGTATAAGATCAATAAGACAGAAACAAAACACACTGAAAGCTTAAACAAAATGGTCGATGTTTAAAGTGCAGGACAAAATGTTAATTTCAAATAAATATCAGAGGAATTCTATTTGTACAATCGACTGTCTTACAAATTTTGCTCGGTACTAAAAAATCAGATTTTTGTTTTGTTTGTTGTTTCCCAAAGAAATTTTCAATCCTTACGTATGATAATTGCCAATATGTTTCTATACAACCCTATACAAACTTTCACTGACATACTTCTCTCATTTTATGCTTCTATCAAAACCAATCAAATATTAGGCTGGACTTCCCCTTTTATAATTCAACGATCCCTCTTCTGAGTTGGTATAATACATGTGCATGTACTCTACATGTAATCCATAATGGAATCCAATACATCATGATATTTATACAGAGAGGTTATAAATCTTGAAGGGATGACGCCATAGATCAAATTAATTTTAAAACTCGTCATCGCCTTGGATGAGAGAAGGAAAACATTCTTTGCTCTTGTCGATCATAAATTCACAGTGGAATGGCGAACAGTGTAAAAAAGCGTTGAGTGGTGTCAGATGCATTCGTGATAGAATGTTACATGAAAAGGGGAGAGGTGTTCAACTTTGTACTTATTAGGTGTATTTTAAATATATATTGTATTTTCCCTTATGTATTGCATTTAATGTATTGCTACCGTACTATCTTTTTATACATTATTACTTTAGGAACAGCCTGTGTATGCTTTTGATTTTTAACCCTTTCTCGACAATCATTTCACATTTTATTCAGAGCCCTAAAAAATTGCCAGATGCATGAGTAGAAATTAAAAAAAAATTTCTGCACATACTACATTCCTTTTTGTTTCATTACTATACTGCGTTTGATACCAGGAATCTTCTATGGAAAATAAGATTTAAAATCCCTAATTTGGCAACACATTGAGCCATTTAAAATCATTTTTAGAATCAAAATGGGCCACTTTTCCAACTTTTTTGACAACACTCTCGCTCATGTATATTATCTCGAGAGACATTACATTTTGTTTGAACAATGTAGCAATAAAAGAAAATATTATTGTTGCCAATTTGAGGACCAACATGTGATCAATTTAGCCCTAAAAATAATTCCTGTCCTGAAAGTGTTAATTTGAAAGGGGGTGTCCGAAAATTACAAAATTAAAGGAGAACCCAACATTAATAGCAGCTATTCCAAAGGAAAGCAAATTATAAAACAGGGAGATTGATGAAAGTTGAATGAATTATACAACCAATAAGAAATTTATGCATTTTTGAAAGACAAATCACAATGCGTAAAGAAATTCAAATTGGCCAAATCGTTGATGTCACCGTGATGTAGTAGCTGACAAATCTCTCATTTGTTCCAATAAAAAAATTACTAAAACGTCAATTTGTCCAAATCTATTACTCAGGAAGGACATAACAGTCACAATAAGAAAGTTATGAATTTTTGAAAGTTACAATCATTATACATGGAGGAATTCAAATTGGCCAAACTGGTAATGTCACATGATGCAGTAGCAGACAAATGTCTCATTTGTTCCAATAAAAAAAATTATTAAAAAATATCAATTCGTCCAAATCTATTACTCAGGAGGGTCATAACAGTACATGCATATTACATTCAGATACATGTATATCATGATAATCATATATTCTATGTACTCACCTCTTTTCGTAACACCTTGCACTGAGAATATGTTCCGGCTAGCACCTAGAGCAGCAGACAAAAGAAAGTGAAGAATAAAAAATTAAAAAATTGTTCCATCTATAATCCAGAGACCCTAGGAGAAAGTTATTCGCTGTGCATGACCAACAAAGCTATTTCGGTGAAGTCTGGATCATGGTGAAAGACCGAAGACCTATACGGGTAACTAACATCCAACGGGATTATTCCACTTTAAACATGGGGAAGGAGGGGTCATTTATTAAATCAATCTCATGAATATTTATAATACAAGAAACCTTTAATTGACTACAATTGAGAAAGTTATCACGCTTGCATCAAATTCATAATATAGGGCTTATTTGTAACTTTGTGATTATGTCGTCTTATCAGCAGCCTACAAGCTATTTAAGGATTTTTCTTTTCCCACACTTCCCTCGCTACCCCTATACTGGAATCTTCCAAGACGTGGTAGCAGGATTTGAAAGATGATAGAGGATGATACATCACGACTCTAGTTGCAGCCTAGAATTCCAGGTATGTCACACGTCAGTCTAAACAATGACCGACGTGCCCAGGAACTGTTCACACAAACATCGATATCAAACTTCAAAATGCGTTATTATGTGTTATCGAAACATTAAAAACGTTGATAAAATTGCCAGGAAAAGAAATAGGGGATATTGCATGAAAAAATACATGTAGCAATGATGTTTATTTAATTTTCATTCTATTCTTTATATATGTTTAGACATTTTGATGGAATAAAACGAGGTTTGAAGAAAAGAAAAAAAGCTTCTTATACCAATTCATGTCAGTCGCAACTTCCACCAGTATAAAAACGGGGGCATTAATAATATCATACAAAATTATGGGTTAATGCCCTTCTGGCTCTAAACGAACATTATAATCAACCTATTAAAAAATATTGAGTCATTTATATGATGGGTCTGTAGCTATAAACACATTCATGTAGTTTTTCAGCTAAGAGCCAGAAGGGTGTTAACTGTGTGTAAAAGTATATGGGTTAATGCCCTTCTGGCTCCAAGCAGAATATTTATTACAGTCAAATCTACAAATACCACTTTTTTTGTTTCCCTTGAATATGGTTTCTTATTGAACCATGTACTGAAGGAACTTGTTTACAAAGACCACTTCTCTTGTCTCCCTTGGGTGGTCTGTAGGTTCCACTGTATTATAGATACCGGTAATGTACTACAGGTACATGTTTAGCTTCCTAACTTTATATTAAAGCAACCTGGATGGCAAAATAAAAGTAAAATTGGTCAATTATAATTCAGTATGTGAATACACCTCCATTATGTGAACACACCTCCAGGTTGCTTGTGGCATGATGTCAGTCATAAATCAACATAAAGAGCACTAATGGATTCCAGATGACCCATATGTATTAAAGGAAACAAACATAATTAAGCCCTTTGAAGTTCAATTAAAATGATTCATGTGAACTTGTATTGCACTGTTCCCAAATTAGTCTAGCTTCCAAGTCTATTTACTGTTTGGTTTGTTTTCTCTTTAATGTTCACTTTTCTGAAGAAAATCAAAAGAGACAAAGAGAAAAACTTCTCTAAATATTTCAATATCTTATTTGGGATGGAGAGAGGGGTAGTGTATTACTTGATGTATATTTTATAAAAAAAGATACTTAATTGTACATCATTATGCATTACATATTTCTTGGGACAAGTCTGAGATAGAACTTTTGACTTAGTTTGTCCCTCCACATTTTGATATGTTTTATGTTATTTATATCTATTGTAATTTTGTACTATACCTTTTATTTTTGTTGATTTTTTTTAGAACTTTACTGTTTTGCTATATGTTTTTAAGTTGTTTTGTATGTTCTTATTGTCATTTTATAGACTTGTGGAAAGAATAAATTAAACTGAATTCAATTTTGTACCAGTTCTTTTTCTTGTAATCTGTCAGAGCTCTCTTTGAAAACTGCTTTCAGGATATTCATGTATTTTTCTGTTGCTGCGAGAGATAGGGGGGGGGGGGGGGGTACTACAAAACAAAAACAAAATCATACACTCCAACTTACCTCTGTCAGCTCACACTTTGATAAATCATAGTTAGGTTCCGGTGAAGCTTGAGCCTATAATATACAAAGGAGAGGAGAACAGATTAAAACAGAAAGGAAAACTATAGTAGGCATACCATATTCATACATTTTTTAAACAACACTGATACAGCAGAAACCGGGATAGCAAGTGGTATCTTTACCAAATTGAGGAAGAGATTCATTTAGTCTTGACTTTGAGAGAGCTTTACAATGGAAAGATGTATTAATTGCTAGGTAAGGCTATATCATGTCAACCAAGTAGCCTAAAATTAAATTATTGGGGATCATGTTGTTTGAAGTTTAGCAAATGGGATTGGGTATTTGTGTCTCAGATTCTAAACAAAATCCTGGATTTGGTTCATGCTGAAATCATAATTATAAACCTTTAGGTCAGTCAGGAATCCCATGACTTTTACAAGCTGATTGCTTGTCTGATTATCAAGGTATTTATGATTGGAATTCGAAATTTCTAAAACTGCTGATTGCTTGTCTGATTATCAAGGTATTTATGATTGGAATTCGAAATTTCTAAAACTGCTTTAACTGCTTTCTCAACTGTTTTTATAACACTACAGTCACTATGAACATGACTGACGAAGAAAGCGGACAAAATATACAGTTCCTCAGGTAGACAAAGGAACATCCCTTCACTGCTATTATGTAAAAATGTGTAGAACAGGTGTCACATGCATATTCACCTTTTTACATAATAGCAGTGAAGGGATGTTCCTTTGTCTACCTGAGGAACTGTATATTTTGTCCGCTTTCTTTGTCCGTCATGTTCATAGTGAGTGTATTGGGGTCATTTGGGGAAAAAGAGTACTGTAAAACTGGTCACTCAAAGATTTTTAAATTTTGAAGTGCAGTTTCTTTTTTAGGGCTTCAATATTACACCATATCACAGACACTTATAATACGTATGGTCATGCATCTCAGTTTTGTAAAACTGAAAACATTGTTAAACAATGCCTTTAATGAGAGATTTGACAAGAATCAACATCTAGATGAGTTAATCCCCAAACTGGCAACATCTTACTCACCAAGAACTGGCAGTGTTCCATCCGCTTCTTGGCCTCATTGCTCTGCTTGTGCATTATCACCTCTACCTCCCAGACGTCCTTATTGCTCTTGGGCTCTGTAGGTTTCTTCTTGAAGAAAGGCATCTTAGTGGGTGAGGAGTGGGCCTCACTCCCCGTTGACTGGGTCTTAGATCCTCCCTCCTCCTCCTCTCCGTGGGCACTGTCTGGTTTCTTAGACTAGAGAATAAAGAGGTTTCGAGTTTGAAGTTTTATTATTCAAACAAAAATTACATCAATATAACAATCAAATGTGAATGTAAATGTATAACATTGAAAGGATAAATGGGACCTGAAAATAGCATTAAATGCTAATCGTGTCTGGTACCACTAGCACACATCGTTGTGAACATTTAAAGTAATTTTCATCAGTGATATGAACCCCTGGCCCCATCCCCAAAGGAAGGTATAAAACAAAACTAAATCAAACTAACAAAATGAGGAACCAAATAAAAGGAAAAGAGTAAAAGAGTGGGGAGGGGGAATGAAGGGAGATTGGAGGGCGTGGCAATGTGAAAATCAATGATGATTTACATCATGTGGAATTTGACATCAGTATTGTAGCCCTTCTAATCCCCATTCCCACTGAGAGGCACAAAGGGGGAGGGGAGGGGGCAAGGGGGTGGTGGATTAGGAGGGAATGGGAAATTGAGGGCGAGGGGATGGCAACATGAAAAGAAGATAATATTGACCCTCTTCAAAGCTCTCCCTCACTCAACGACTTCTTCACCTTGTAAGAGGAGTCCCCTAAAATATGAAAAGGTGAACATTTTGTTTGATACATTATCATGAAAAAAGGGAGCATGCATGAGAAATAAAATGAATAGTTCGATAAAAAGAAAGTACTTTGGAAGGATATTGGGAAAACATTTGTTATAACCAGACAAAAGAATTAACATACATCTGCTCTGACAGAATATCATACTCAATTAATATGAGGCACAGAAAATCTACAGCTTAAAATTATATCTGGATGACACACTCAGCCTAAAAATTACATGTACTTGTAATTTTTCACCATTATCACTGTTATACAAACGGAACTTGCACTAACGACAGCTTACCTTCACTTTCAAAACTGTCGATCAACAATAAATACAAAAAACAAACAAAGATGATTGCAGGAATTCAAAAGTGCCTCGAGCTCTCGATAATTTGTGTCCTTGAAAGACTCTCAACAAGACTTGTATTGCTTTAACAAATGTGCACTGTGCATCAAAAGTTTTTAGAAGAATGTAAATTAAACAACAAACATAAATTTTCAATATATTTCAACAATATTTATAGCAATCTTGAATCTGATTTTTATACAGTCCACATTCTAAAAAACCCCATCTACATGTACATACATGTACATGTACGCGAAGCATTTTTTGTAATCAAAATTTCTGCAGCCACTAGAAAGTAAAAAACAAATACATAAAAAATAAAACAATTGCAACTACTACTCACTTATCACAAGCCAATTGATGCCTATAACTTTTAGAGTCAAGGCTGGTCCGGAATTACGAGGATGGGGTCAGGGGTAATTGAGGGTCCTATGACACAAAGAGAAACATGCATGGAAAGGGTATATGATCTACATGTGCATGGCTCTGATCAAGGGCACCAAAGTGTTACATACATGTATGAGGTGAATTTTAAGTCAATTATAGACTGTTGCAACAGTATTTTTGTAATCTGCAAATATTATGCAACACACAGCTAAAAAATCAGACCTTATCAAATTGCCGTTAGACGGCAATCAGTAGCCAAATATCACATCATCAAAAATGTTACGTACATAACTCGGTGTCTACTTTATGCTGATATTTCTCTTATAATTTAACTTTTTTTCTGACAAAGTACATTAGATGTTAAAACATACCGTAGACAAAACTTAAAACCATTGCCATATCAACTTTTTTTCAATTTAGTTATTAGAATACGGCAAAAACAAATGTGGACACAGAGTTATGTACTGCAGTATTGCATCCCATTAGTAAAAATCAGGTAACCAATTAGTGGATGTTTTGAATGTAACATTAAAGGTGCTGAAAATACATGTGTAGGCCTTTTTTCATCCTAAAATTGCTCTCAAATCTGTAATTTGAACTCAATGACACTGAAACCTTGTTTGGAGCTTCCCCCATTGGTACTTTTTAATATAAAAATGCTAATTTGTGTCTGGGTCTCATGGTTTTGGATAATTGAACAATTTCCCAGTGTTCAATCTAAGTGTACCCTTGATCTGAGCCATGCACACATGCAAGAAAAATATAAACACATGGATGGATCTATGGGGGAGGGGGGTATACACAACATCAAATATTATACAAAATTTCAAATGATGCATGCAAATGACTTTATCCTACAATTTATCCACACTTGAGCTGAGGCTGTATGCATCTATCATACAAAGCCATCAGGCTGAGTTCGATAGATCCTCAGCGTAACGAGTAATAAACAAAACTGCTACAAAAAAGTTAATTTCAAGATTGTTTTGTGTCATAATCGCTGACAAATAAACCTCAAGTTTATTAGTCTTTAGTGCACACACAGAGATGTATAAATACGCACGCTGCACTTTCCTTGTTTTTTAGTGGCTGAAAACGCTTTTCTAACAGTATTAGCATAGAAGTAGAAGTACATGTAGAAGAAGAAAGAAGTGCGCTCATCTTTACATCTGTAGTGTCATGCACAGTGCTACCCATGTATTAAGTCACGCACTGCTGCGCATCACATGCTTAAAAGTGGTTGGATAATAGTACTGGAAAATATAGCATGCAATTTTTTTCTACAACTTTCCAAGTTACACTGTCTCTGACTTATGTTCAACTTTCAAGTCTAAGTGCTTATACATGCAGTCATGCATGTATTGTTGGGTCATCAATCGGCACACTCAATTATTTAAACTGTGTCTCAATGCGGAAGTGATATATGACAAATCACACAGACAATGATACCTCACATTTTACCCACCCCCCCCCCCCCTCCCCCAAAAGGCAAAATATACGATAAATATTTTTTTATATTTTTTTTTTATTTAAAAAAAATATATAAATGACAGCTTGCCTGCCACTTAAGTACAAAAACAAAAAACAACAACATTCTACTTTCTAGTTACATCTGAGCTGGAATGACCCTTTCAACATAGCTTTGAAAAATGACAATGCAATCTAAGGACTACGGGTACACATGTCAAAATCAAAGGAGTAACATTTCATTGGGGCAACATGAAAAACAAGGCGAGCGATAAAATGTCACATTCATACAACACAGTAATTTTACTAACGCCTAAAGCTACGTATGGGACACACATAAACATCAACCATTCATTATGTCATTATGATGCAAACCAAACACAAGATACACCGCCGTCACATAAATTTGTACTTACTTTGGGTTTCACAGCTTCACATTCAGCCATCTAACGCTCGGATAAATTGTATCATTTGTTTGTAAAATGTCATAACCCGCAAATTCATGTATATTTCAATTGACCATTTCTGTCATCTCTCGTCTCGCTCTCTCGTCTCGGTTTTCCACCAGTCGTGTGTTTGTTGTTTTTGTTAACTTTGTCTTTGTGATGATGATGTCATCTCTATAACGGGTCATTAGGATAACTTCTCACGGCGATATGACGCAAACGACGTGAGCTTGGTAGATATTCTGAGAAGATGATTTAATGAAGTTGGTGGTTGTTGTGGTAACTATTGTGAAGCATAATAGAGGATGACAGTATCAAATTGAATAGAAAGAGATCGTATTATAACAAAATTGGTGACAGTCTGACAGAGAGATCGAGAGAGAAAGAGGGAGAGAGAGAAAATTAGCGAAAGAGAGATCGAGATCTTTAGAGAGAATTAGGGAGAGATAAAGAGAGACAGACAGATATACAGGCAGACAGAGAGAGAGAGAGAGAGAGAGAGAGAGAGAGAGAGAGAGAGAGAGAAAGAGAGAGAGAGAGAGGGGAAAGAGAGAGAGGGGGAGGGATAGAGAGAGAAAGAAGAAGCCGGTGATGTAGATACAAAAAGAAACATACAACCCGTTCATAAATAGATTTTGGCGGACATATATAAACACTATATCTAATACTATTTTCTAATTATATTTATTGAAATGATTCAAAGGCTCAGTCCAGTTTATTTTATTTATATTTATTCCAGATTCATAGTCTACTAACTCTCACATATCTTATCCCATTATTTAAAATATACAGACATATTACCAGGTAACGCAAAGCTTAGTAGTAATACGATTTATTTTACATTAATGATGATTGCAATCACTGATAGCAAAACTCAATTGTACAACCAATTGCTAAGCTGTTGAGGAAGAAAAAAAATAGTCAATACTTTTTTAGGCGCTCTCTCTGTCTGTCTGTCTGTCTCTCTGTCTGTCTGTCTCTCTCTATGTATCTCTCTCTCTCTCTCTCTCTCCATCTTTTCCTTCTCATCTCTCTCTTTCGCTCTCTCTCTCTCTCACTCTCTTTCTCTCTCTCTCTCTCTCTCTCTCTCTCACTCTCTCTCTCTCTCTTTCTCCATCTATCCATCTATCCTTTCTCAGCTCTCTCTTTCGCTATTTTTCTCTCTCTCTCTCTCTCTCTCTGTCTCCAATTTTGGTATTACCACTCTTTCTATTCAATTCCATTTAAATTGCAATGTGCCACACCCTCCAAAGCAGCAAAGTTATTCTCAGGGGTCGATATAGAGACTGGAAGAAGAAATGGAGCGGGGGGGGGGGGGGGGGGTTAAACAAAATAGACCCTTATTAAATTTCAGTCATCAGGAGTTCAGCTCATGGGATTGTGTTTAACTTTTTTGTTTATAACAAGTCACGTTGTACGGAATTATTAATATAAATGTCCGTAATGATGCCGCGTAGACGAAGACTCTTTAAACTAGTAACAAAAAAGAAAAGGAGGAAATTATAAAGGAGAAAGAAATTTCAAATAAGATAATAGAGACAAGTAAGGAGAACTGGAAGTGGGAAAGAATTTATTATTGATGAAAATTATAAGGACATAATCATAAATAAGAAAATAAAAATTATACTAAATCACCGTCTTATAAACCATGCAAGGAGATATAGCTGTTTTTTTCCTGATTGTTGTTGTGTTGTTTCCCCTTCTTATTTTAGGAGTTAGGAGGAGTATGTGTGTGTTTGAGTAGGGGGGGGGGGGTAATTTTTTATTTTACACAGCTGAGCATATTCTATCTCAGTGTATACGATGTTGAAGAGAAAAAAAAATGTTTGCATCTAAACTATATGTTTAACTAAGATATACGCCTTTAAACTTTTTGCTGCTCTATTTATCAAGGAGATTGTTCTTATTCTTCTCCTTCTTCTTCTTCTTGTTGCTTGTTTGAGAATTTTGGAACAAAAAGGCACCGAAAAAAAAAACTTTTTATGACACCCCCCCCCCCCCCCCCCCTCTTTATTTGCTCGTCAGAATTTAGGAACAATTATAAAAAATATTATGTACACTTCTTTTAACAAATCCTGGATCCGCCCCCGTTTTAAACTGTGATAATAATCACTTGCACGTACACCAGTGTATCTGGGTCCCGGATCTTGGTTCATATTTCATTTCTATCATGAAGCAGGGTTATAAATTACATTTATTTTAGGTAAAATTCAGCATGGGAGTTGCATGGTGGAGTCAGTTCCTTGTCGTTATTAAAGATGAAGTTGAGTTCTGGTCATGCGATTGCATTGTGAAAGAAACGGTGTGGAATCGACCAGAAAAGGTTGATCATCTAGCACATAAGAATTTGTGTGCATGCATTGCAAGGTTCTGGAATCATCAAAATGATAAGAAATTTGGCCAAGTCTTGGTAAATTAAGTTACAAACACTGTACACAGAAAGATGTATAAGGGACTACACGAACACTGGCGTGAAAATCCTACCCTGGATTTTTACGATGTTACATGACATATTTAGAATATGAAGGCATTTTAAGAGCCATGCTTTTCAGGGAACATGTCTTATCTGATGTTCTTCCACACTTGCATAATAAGAATTATAACGCTCACAATTTTTGTTCACCTCTTCCCAGAACTCAACTTTCTCTTTAAGCTCGTGATTTCAAATCTATTCGGAAACAGATCGAGCCTCGAGGCATGTATTTACAGAGTTTGGCCAGCTTCTTTCCTATTTATTAGTCACGAATGTTGCTTTGTTGGGCAAGCACACACGTTAATAAAATGCGCCTATTCGTGACCAATCATTGGATGCCGAAAAGTAGTGTCCCTACCGAAAAGTGTGAAGTGGCGCCATCGACGTATATGCGTCGCGAGTGATATAGTTTGTACCAAACAAGCAAAATATCGTTCAAATGGTTGCTTGGGAGCGCTTGAAAAGTCAAATCATAAGTGGAATCTTAATTTTTCTAATTTATTTTTGCCTAGTTTCCTTTCAATTCTCAATCTCTCTTAAGAGTTGGGGGGGGGGGGGGATATCAAAGTAAAATCTGGATTAGATTCTAAATTCTTGCTAATCTTTTTTCTAATTTCTTTTTGCCTTTCATTTCAAGTTTCAATCTCTCTTCCCCGGTCTCTCCACGTCTCCTCCCTCCCTTTCCCCTCATCTCACATCCTCGAGGTCTTTCCCCTTCTCTCTCTTCCTCTTCAATATCTAAACATTCTAACTACTCAGAAATCACCAGCAAACGACAGAGATGTGTTTTTATATATTTTTAATACGTTTATAATTCCACTGCACAGAACAATAATACCAATTATTGCAACTTCTGTAGAAATAAAAGCACAGTATGAAAAGTGAATTTTTAAAGGTTTGCAAGATAAGAAAATACATCAAACCTCTGTCAATAGAATCTTTTGGTTGAAATTGTAAAATGTTGAGAGCCAGGTCGAAGGACATAAATTCTGTTTAAAAGGATGTTCATCCCCTGAGCAGACAATTTCTTCTGTAGAGAGCTTGAAAGGCATCATTAAAACTGTTTATTTCAATAGTGTAAGTTGAGGTTTCTGGCTTTGAGTAGACAATGTCTCCTCATCTTGTGATTTCAAATAATTAAAAAAAATACTTCTTCATTGATCCAATACCAGTTATTTTAGCAACAACTTGTAAAGAAAAATCCCAAAACATATGATTTAACTTGTTGCATGAATGTGACACATAAGTTTTGTCACTGAACCTTCATGTAGATAATTTCTTCATCATCTTTTGCTTCATGCAACATGGATTGCGATGGTATAAGGAAAATATGCATGACCATATATTATCAAACACAATATTATGTCATATTAATAACTAAATCCATAGAATTAGACATTTTGGCTTCTAATCATCAAACAAGATAAAGGTGGACTAAATGAATGAATCCTGGTGTAACTGGATTTATGATTTATGGAGCACAATTTATGACAAATTATTATTTGTTTGTAAATGTAGTCACAAATTCACGGTAATTCTTAATTCTTTGTGCTCCCTGAAAAATTGACCAACAATAGTTGCTGACTAAAATATATGAACTTGAAGTTTACATACTTGTTCCTGCAAGTTGACTTTTCAAAAAAGCTTACAATAGACATATCTCTATGATCACATACTGAATAGTCAATTGGACTGTCCATTTTAAGACAATTAAGACATTTTTTCCTTTCTAGGAATTAACATTCTAAAAATCTTTCCACTCATGCATAGATAATTTATCTAAATACTCAAATTGTAATACTAGAGATTTTTATTGGAATGATTGCATAGTTCACAGAAAAAGAAAGCACTCGTAATTTATCTCATGCATAGAATATATAATAATTTCATAGAATTATTACTGAATCAATATCACAGCGCAGCTTTCAAGTAGATAGCATGGACGGAAAAGAAAAAATTAGCACAAACCTCGTTGATTAATGATATTGATGATGTACAATCGTGCATCTTATTTACAAATATATAAGGCAGCTGTATATATACACAACATATTTACTGTAGAATCAGAACAATAGTATATTCTAAGGTATACTCCATAGATATTATTTCCCGACCTATAGCCCAGAAATGTTTTCAACTAATATTTTGCAAGGCACAAAGACAATTGGCAATTTATTTTCTCAATTCAGACTAGTCAGTGAAGGCATTTTTCAAACTATATGTCATTTAACTTCGATTTTGCGTCTATTACCGTATTTTTCGGTTCAAATCTCACAAAAAATACAAAAGCAATTCATCTCTTATCTACATTGGCATTAATGAACTTTTGCATACAAAGGAACGGCGTAGGGAATCATGATTTTCTTGCTACAAATGGAACCCTGATAAAGTTTTTTTTCGTTGCATGCACACAGCAAAGACCACACAATATGATAATCTTTATTTTTCTGCCTCATTGGAGAATTTTTAGGTGACTTGATAATCATTTCCATAATGATAACATTGTCACCTCTTCCAAGTAGGGAAAAGAAACTCATTGAAGATTTTGGTTTTCTCCATCCACCCATTGAATACCCTCAAGATAAATTAGGCTGTAGGTCCTGGATGACCATGTTTACAGCAAAATTGAATCGCATTGAAATTGATTTAGCATCTTAAACACTATGCTTTATTATTTATATGAAGGTGAATAGAGGCCAATAAGGGCTAAATAAATACACCCAAAATGAAAATTTTAGTACCCTGTTTTAAAACTAGCCGTTTGGTAGAGTTAGCCTCTTTCCTTTCTACAATGTTAGCTCTGTGTTTGTGCGTGAAAAGTGGTCTATTAATGCTCCTATTTTTTTATATGAAAGACTTCGTTCTGTCCTCATGAAGTCTGCCTTCATTTCACCCTATGATAAATAAAGGTCTGAGATTGAGCTGTACAACGTAAAACAGACTAGACGTCAACACTTTCTTCAAGGTGCAACTAACTTTAAACTCCTAACAATGCAACAACAAAATCCCATATATTCCACTTCATTCCAAATCATTCACAGCATATTTATAACCAGAGTGACCTTTGACATAAAAAAATATGGTGCATTGCACACTTACAGTTCCTAGCAGATTAAAATGTGACACTTCATTCGATTTACATGCAATTTATTCACAAATGTTTAATTTTTCATCAATTTTATAATGCAATAAATAGCATATCAAGACACCCAATGACTAGTAATTTTAAACTATATATTATTAATATTAAATTGATATTATTTTATGTTTAGATAACTTGCTAGTGATGCACAATTTGAACTAAATGAGAAATTTTACACAGTTGCTCTGAAGTTATTGTCTTGTTAGATAATCCAGATTTCTTTGGGTCATCTTACCACAAATCCCTTGGAATAAAAATACAATAAACCTCACATGATAGGGTCATCTCCGCACTTTATACAAATGTGTTTATCAGATTATACTTAACATGATTTCTTTCATTAAAAAGAGAAGAATATATTGCTTTTTTTTTTCTTCTGCAGGCGATCAAACACTACCCATCACCCATCGGTGGTTGGCAAGGCGTCGTCGCCCCCGCACAATAGCGGAGTCGACGCTGGCACCGGCATGCTTGTGTCGGATATCACCTTGGAGACGACCCTGGGCCATCTGCAGGAGGCCGATGTTGCGACTGGTCCTGAGGAGCGATTCGTCCAGGCCAGCAGCGCCCTGAAGAATGGGATGAGGAGAGTGAAGCATGTTAATAATAATGCGGAGTAAAGAGGATTTTTTTTTTTAATACAGACTACAACGAAACCTGTCTATAAAGACCACCAAAAGGAGACAAGAAAAGTGTTCTTTATAGGCAGGTTGTCTTTGTAGACAGGTGCCTATAGTACATGTTTCAGTGAGATACCATATTCAAAGGAAACAAAAAATGTGGTCTTGGTAGACAGGTGGTCACTAAAGCAGGTTTGACTGTACCAGCATCTATGTTCACCCATTGCCTACTGGAACCTGGTGGCTTATGTACGTACCCCAGAGATTGAGATAATTTAGGAGTGAACAGTTTAAAGAAAGTTATTCAACAGGAGTGCCCCAAATTTGCAGAAGAAAAAAAACCCAAAAGCTTTTGGTAGGCACACAGTAGAAGGTGCAATTCAAAGCGCCTTGTTTACCTTATACATGTACATGCACATGTGTGTACAAATAAACATTATCATTCTTGAGATCAAATACAATTTCAAATCATGGTCTATACAAATGATAAAGGTAAAAAGGAACTGCTAGTTAGGTAAGAGTGTGGTGTAGGGACATAGAGATCCTGGCTTAAAAACAAAAAAATTGAACAGGGTTTACAGGAATTCTTGCCAAAGACTTTATTGTGAACCAAGTAGACTGTTCGAGGAATAAATGATTGTGTACTTCGGTGTACACTGTACATGTAGGTCTCAATAAAGTTTTGGTGCTATGCAGAAATTCTTTGAATACTACCCAAAACCCCCCTAAAGCTTGAAAACAAAGATGAAAGGACCAATTCCTCCTGGCCTGCTTACCCTAATGATACCCTGTGCTTCTGGTAGGTTTGTGCCTGGGTGTCGTTGGAAGACCCGGACCAGAGGGCGGGTCAGCTTCTCCCTGGTCTCCAGGTCGGACTGCAGCTCAGGTCCGATGGTGTAGCCGAGGGCCTTCTCGGTAGAATCGTACCAGCGCTGGGCACGGTGGATGGAATGGCGGTTCTCTCCGGCGGCTACTGTTAGATGTTGCTGAATTTTGAAAGAAGATAAAAAGATGTTTAAAAATGTATCAAACTTAGCCAATATATATTTCAATGAAATACCCTGTTGATAGGACAAACTAACAAAATGCTAAATACCACTATTGTCCTAAGGTTAATTTCTTGAATGTTAAATGAAATCTATAGATATTTACTGCATTAAAGCTTACAGAAGAAATGTCAAAGATCTGGTAAAAATAAAAGTTTAATTCTTAGCAATGTCATGGAGTACTTCTTTACAATTTGTACTGAAGATCAATTTACCATATGATCCATTAATGATATGCAATGTACCTTCAGTGTGATAGTCTCTGCCACTTTTTGGTTGAGGCCATCATTGACAGCTCTATGTGCAGCCTGCTGTAGCTGTTGAGTGTTGTCAATGGCATCACGGATGTCTTTGCGCAGGAACTGTGAGCGTTGACGAGCTTCCCGGGCCTGAGCGATAGCAGCTGCTGCTTCTGGGGTGAATGGACCCAGAGGATCCTGAGGGGGCGTCCCCGACCTCTCTGCGTCTGGTGGAGAGGCTCCTGTACCTAGTAGCTCCCCAACGTTGCCGTTGACCTGACGAGTGTAGCCCATGCCGTTGCCGCCAAAGGTCATGGTCTTGTCTTGGCGAGAGACGCGTCCACCGCCGCGGGAAGCACGTCCAGTGACGGACGAGACGGCGTGGCATAGAAGGTCTAGGACCCTGTTCCTTTCTTGGATGACAGCACTGAGTCGCTTTCGGCACTGATCCAGGACCTAAAATTAAAATAATACCAACATTTAGACACGATAATCACCATGGTGACAGTGTAAACATTTTCTTGATGCCCATTCTCTCTCTATCTTGTATCCTTCCTCTGCTCAGGTCAGATTTAATTTCTCCAGCTTTAGGTCCAGCTAACACGGAGCAGTGCATTCAAGAAATCAATTTGAGAAACAAAAATAGATTCATGTCTGGCCAAGGCATCAGTCTTGTGTTGGGGCTTGAACCTGTTAATTTTGCATTTCTACTATTCCCCAGTCAAGTATTCAAACCACTTTGATAACAATTACATCTATAGCTACCCCTACGGGAAAGTCGATAACAATGTCTAAAAAAGAAAACACCCAAAACAAAAATACATTGTACAATAACAAGAGAGCAGGGTTTGTGAAACTTACCTGAAGTTGTTTCTGAACTGAGCGTAGTTGCAATTCAAGAGCCTTTTTCAGTTGATGGAGATGTCGGAATTCTTTCTCCATAACGTTGTCGGCACCATCCCTTCCCTATAATTAAACAAGTAAAAAAATAAGGAAAAAACTATGAATATTTTTAGGAAATTCTCCGGGAGAATATCAAACTGCTCAAGGGAAACATGAAAGTCTTTGTAGGAAAAGGGTTTCAATATGAAACTACCCCCCCCCCCCCAAAAAAAAAAAAATAGAAAAGAGAGCAGTGGTACATACCCTGTAGATGATAAGGTGTATGTATGTTCTATTTTAATAGATTAATACAAAACAACTTTTCGAAGGAAATTAAATTAAATATAGATACAGTGAAACTGTACACAAAGACCACTACCCATTTATTTTCTGTTTCCTTTGAGAAAGCATTTCTCATAAAAGAAACCTATACATCAAGACCACCTGTCTACCTCTATGTAAAGGTCGCTTTTTCTGTCTCCCTTCTGGTCTTTATGTATGCAGGGTTCACTGAATCAACTACATGTATCATGACTTATCCATACTGGGCCCCATCTTATAAAGAGTTGATATCAATGGCAACTTACCGGTATTTGCGATTGTTATCAATCAAAACTATGTTCATATGAGATAGGAGACAGTAATTTGTGATCGATTTGGATCAATCACAACTTAATATAAGACGGGGCCCTGATCTTTAAAAATGCAATACCGATAAGCAACTAGTATTTAGTTACTTGATGGTTGCCATGCCAAACTTCAAAGAGCCATGGTCTATTTGCTTTCCCTTGGGTTACAGAATCCACGCCTGCTTTGTTTATTTAAAAAGAAACCCCATCAGTAAGTCAGTATGGCGAACAAACAAAAGGAGTTGCTACACACAGAAAAGTTCTCCTTACACGCTTTGGGCCCTAACAATGGTCAGGCTTTTGGCATAGAATCACAAATGGAACCAAAGGAGGATTTGCACAAACAGCCAGGCAATAACATTTTAAAGAGGTAACAAAAAAGGGTCAAAACTTCTTTTGAGGGTGTGTGTGGTATTTCTGTTACCAGAAATAAAACAATAAATCCAAGTAGACCCGACTGATTTTTCCATGGTATTAAAAAAATAAATGGCATCAGGTTTGAGCAAAATGTAGTCTTGTTTTGGAGCAATGACAGTAAATGAAACTGTTGGAGAAAAAAAATTACATTGTGAAAACACTTTATATGGAAGATGAACTTCAATCGAAAGGTCTTTTCTAGATAATGAGTTTGAACAATGGTTAATAAACTCTGCATGAGTTTTGAATTTCTACAAACCAAAAAGATATGATCTAGATCTAGGACTCTACTAAGGGTTTTAATTTTTCACTACATACTACATAGGGTCTATAAAGACTCTAGAGAATCTAGATATAATATTTTACAATATTGTATTAATATGATTGTACGTAGAATCTAGACTCTACTATCATTCTACTTTCTTGCATTTCAAGTGAGTTTGGTGTCAACATTTATGTGAATCACAAAATTGTTACAATTTTTTAACTCTTTACTTGTTATTTATGGATCTAAACCCCTCTTTTGAGTATTGTGACAAACACAAATTCAACTGTGGGAGTCCCCTCTTTCTTGTTCCGTAGAAGCCTGTAAACTAAAGAGTTACAACTCTTTAGTTTTATTCTGTTAGAAGATTTATGGACATCAGATCATTGAGAATTTGACTACATACTGTACATGTACATGAAGACCGAAAGCTTCAGTCTCTGATATTGACGGTTGTTCCGGATAACATCGGGCTCCTCTGACCGCCTCTATAGGGAAGGTTGACAAACGTCAGTTTTATTAAAGAATGACCCAGCCATACCAGACGGTTATTTCTGTCTAGAAAAGCTAGACCCCTCTAGCCATCACTTCAGAAGTTATAAAACAACTAATTGAAACACATTTGACAATCAATCATTCAAAACACTGTTTTCTAGACCAGTCTTGATCTTAGAAAGTTAGATCTAGACTGGAAGAACAACAAAATGAAATTGACGGATCTAGGCCGGGCTGCTTTAGAATTCTGTAGAAAAAGTCGAACTCTAACTTCTAAGTCTATTATTATTAAACAAAAGTTGAATTACCCTTTCTCTCGATGGCCGTGTACATCTGATTTCTGTGCTCATCTTATTGAGGGCAATGTCTTTTCGAATGTGTTCCAATTGCTTTTCCAGTGCCTCCTTCCCGCGTATTAAACTTTTTACTTCTTCATTGGTTTCAAGAAAACTGTCCCTGAGTTTGACGAGTGATACTCTGCATTCTCTGACATACTGGTGAACAACTGTGTTACTCTGCTGTGCACAATTATCTCGAAGGGATGGCAAGGCATCGAACGATCGTCCAACTTCTTGGCCTGTGTCAGTTTTCTCCACAGCCGCCTGAGAAATCTTGATTTCTTTCACCGTAGCATCGCTCCAACTTGTAGGACCGACCGTCGCCGTGGCAAGCGGTATTTGTGAACGTGAGCGTGTGGACATCATCTTGAAAAATACGTGTCTTTATACCTCCATTGCACAGAAAAAATATTCCTTTGAAAAATATACCCGTTTATCCAGGAATTCAACGATGATATTATAAATTCCGGCTATTTTCTGATGTTTATGAGCTTTTAGCAGGGAGTGGGTGTCGTTATCTCCCGCGGACGTGGTGGAACAATATTGCAGGTGCTAGGTACCGGTAGCGTGTATAACACACGTTCAATATATTAGAGGCGGTGTCTTTGGCGTCTGTTGCTAGATGGTGTTGTCATGGGATCCCCTCGACCCAATATGCGTGACCGATGTCAATAGAAAACGTCACCGAACTCTTTAGAGAGCGCGATTGTGATTGGTTCGCTGGCTCCGTATCGTGCAACAGGTGCACAGCCTCTCTCTCAACTTCGTTTTGTTTATAATCTAATCAATTAATTATTTCACAGCTGATGAAAGAAAATAACAAATAGGTTTTTGTCTACATTTTGTTTGACAAATAGTTTAATATTTAATGACACGGGACTTTGACTAATAAATATAAATAATAATTAAAAACGTCCCTTTTTTCAATATTGGTGATACTGGCTTTGAGTGATCAAGCAGTTATTTCAACATAAAATGACAAATACAGAATTAAATATATAATAGTTAGATTAGACAGATAGATAGATAGGCAGAGAGATAGATTGGTAAATGAATAAATAAATAAATGACGACGATGCTGATGACGATGATGGTGATATAATATAGTATTAATGACTGCTTTGAGAGAAATAGTTGTTTTTATAAGCTCAAGGGAAGGTTAGAATGGTGCTATTTCCCGAGGCGTGCCGAGGGGAATAGCCCAATTCTTACCTTCCCGAGAGCGTATAAAAACAACTATTTCTCGAATATTAAAGCAGTCATTAATACTTTTATATGCCGAAAAAAAATAGACTAAAAAATAAGAAATAAAAAATACTTTCTTTTTTTTTGACGAAGATGAGATTCGAACTCTTGCGTACAAAAGATGATGTATCTAAAGACAGCGCCTCAGACCTCTCGGCCATCGCGCGATGGTTAACATGCTTGGCAGTTTTGTACGATATATACATTAAAATGGATTGAAACCGGCTTCGCGTGTGATGAAAGCTCCATATACGGACTCTTCTTTTACTTTTGCAATGCATATTGGCACGAACTTAGATCAAGATCTATCGGCAGATGTTGTTTTTTGGTTTTTGGAAGTTTATTTTCGTCTTCATGTCAACAATGCAAGATAAAATTGTCGGTAAGATCGATCGAGATTCAATTGTATTGAAATTACCGACCAATTATTCGCACACATACGGTATCCTCGATCGCTCAAACCATTTTTTAACATGTAAACCTATGGGGTAACCATGGAGACTGAACTATTTTTTTAATAACCATGGTTATTAAAAATATTAAATGTTTTATGCATGGTTACCGGGAATTTTACAGGAACAGTTGAAGTTTATGAATGCAATTTCGACCAATCAGATGGCTGGATTACTTAAGTGAGGTATATAAAAGAATATAATGACCCCCACTGGAAGTGAGCTTTCGTGGGTTATCCTGTTCAAACTGACTTCATTTTGATCTGTTATTCTTGTATATTGTTGTATGTTGGAAGATTGACGAATAAAAATCAATCAATGGTGGCAATGATGATTATGATGATATTTATAATGATGATGAGGAGGAGGAGGATAATATCGTCGTTTTTATTAGAAATAATATACAATAATAAGGAGAATCATGACCTTTTTTGTTTTTATACTGCTCACTCTCAAGGGCCAAGAACTAAACAATATCATTTTCACTATAAATCACATACATTCACTTCGAAAATGAGTCATAGGCCTACATCTAGACCCCTTTTCCACAGAATGTTATCCTCACAATATACTGCACTCAAACATATCTTTATAGTTGTATAGAATATTTTGCATTTTTTTATTTGTGTTTATTCTGCATTTCCAGGACCAGGTATGTCAAAGGTAACACAAAATATTATTTTTTTTTTTTTTTTGATGACGAGTTTTTGACAATAACTTTCAAACTGAGGCGCAAAGAATTTTGAGAAATCAACTCACGGACATTTCAGTACCCCAGCTATACTACACTAGTGTCCATAAACTCGGACTAAAATTTCTTTCCTCTTTATCTATGAAATGATTAATAATATGATTTATTTTATATGGTTTAGATAAGCTCAATGACAGCCCTTTATACACTTGAATAGAATAATTTTGCCCTGTTTAAAAATCTCGAAGCATTTGGTATTTTGGTATATCTATCCCATGATAAAATACATAAGGCAGACATTTATGACTGTAATATCTTCAAGTCCAAACAACAAAAACAACAACACTGTTGCACAAGGAGATTATTTATTTTTGTGGTATATAAAGAGTTAAATAAATGCATATCACATGAAAGGTAACTAATAGTAATACACTCTTCGAAAGTTGACTTCTATAGATATACATGTAGGCCTATATATAGGGACACATTGGTAAGTACATAGTAACATTAGTCATCAATTACATTTGTACATGTCAACAGAGGTATAGCTACATGGGGGCACAGGATCATGACTTGTCCCCCTCAATAGAATGGTGAAGTACATAAAAAGAAATAAAACGCGATTAAAGAGAGAAAGGGAAATGGAGACTGAGACGAGAAAAGAATTAAGACCCTCCCCCTATAATAGCTTGTTGTAAATTCGCTTTCAATTTCGAGTAAAACCGGTGCCCCTTCCCCCAACTCATTCCATTGCCCTCCTCAATGTGAGGACTTACGCTACACCATTAAATCTCAAAATAAATGTATTTTCATTTGAATTATTCCTTCCACCTCCAATGCAATGTTGTGCTTTGAAAGAGGTGGAAAGTGTGTATTACGAGCTAACGATACCGATATAAGAACAGACGATACAGCTGAAGTTGTCGCCTGTTTTCGCATATTGTCACGCACTATTGCCCCGCACGCACTTCATTTTCACTCATTCCCGATATATACACGCTCACCCCTGTCTCTCCAGGGACATGTCCCTGGTCTCTCCTTGTCTCTGTCTCTCTTTCTGTGTTTGTTTGTCTATGTGTCTGTCTGTCTATCTGTCTGTCTGTCTGTCTGTCTCTTGTCTCTCTCTCTCCCTCCTCTCTCCTTTTATGTGTCTCTCTGTCTGTCCGTCAGTCTGTATAGTCTTTCTATCTCTCTTCTCACTCAGTCTCTCTATTGCTCTCTCTCTCTCTTAATTATCATCTCCTCCCTTTACCCACCCCCCCCCCTCTCTCTCTCTCTCTCTCTCTCCTTATCGGGCTCTTTCCCCCTCATTTATCTTCCCTCTCATTCACTCTAGGAAGGGTCCTCTTTAAATTTTCACTGCGGATGATTGACTACAAATATCACACTCCTGATATCTTATTGAATTTGCGCAAAAAATTGAGGCATCGCCCAAAATAATTTTTGAGAGTAAATTTTTGTGCACACTTTTCAAAACCGCAATGTAAAAGCGTATCTATATACTTTTTATTACCACAACTTAATAGCTTGGTTGATACATTATCATGTTTTGTGGATCGCTGTTAAAATCTGTTATCTTTGTTTTCACCAGAAACTTGTTTTACACTGTTGTGTATGAGCGAGCGAAGCAGGCTAGCTTCAAGGCGATGTAGAATTTAGATGACAGACTCTATATTAGTGCATTTAATTGTGTGTACCGGCATGCATAGGCGCCGGAAGTGGGGGGGGGGGGCAGGGGGGGGGCAGCTGCCCCCCCCCCCCCATCACAAAAGTGGGGGGGGGGGCAAAAGGCATTTTTGCCCCCCCAAAACGCCCCCCCCTCCAAAAAAGAAAGAAAAAGCAGTAAAGGAGTAAACATGGTTTGTATTTTTAACCCAAAAGAACATAACAATAATAAAAACCTGAATTAAATCACATATACAATATTATTCAAAGAAAAGGAAAGTTCACAGGAATTAAATTTCATAAACATTGCGCATGCCACCTATACGGTATTTATCAACGGAGGTCTTTATAATAGCGATACGCGCATAATCGTGGACATATTGTGCGAAAATGGGAAAGCGTGTCTGTTTTTTTGTTATAGGGGTGAGAAGACATGAGCCCCTGAACGCTGGCATACTGCTGAGGGGGGTGTATTTCTTATTCGATACCAGTGATTTGCAAATGTTGCTGTTATGACATGATTTTTCGGTATTTTTTTGTAGGTCATACCTTTTTATGCATTTTTTGGAAAATAAGAAATTCCCTAATGCGCAGTCGGGCTATAAATACGCTTATTTAGAAACCTTTATATCATGGTCTGCAAAGTGGCGTCCCCCCCCCCTCACATTTTGAAAAAGTATATTAAAGAGAAAAAAAAAGAAAGACCTGCCAATGTCACAAATAAGGTAAAAATGCTCATCTGACCGTAATTAAATACCTAAAAACCCTGAGCTTCCGGGGGCTCTGCCCTCTGGATGCTGTTCTGACCGTAATTAAATACCTAAAAACCCGGAGCTTCCGGGGGTTATGCCCCCTGGACCCCACAAGGGCCCTAAGGCGGGCCCCTGGATGCTCATCTGACCGTAATTAAATACCTAAAACCCCCGAGCTTCCAGGGGCTCTGCACCCTGGACCCCACCAAGGGTTCTTAGGCAGACCCCTGGATGCTCATCTAACCGTAATGAAATACCTAAAATCCCTGAGCTTCCGGGGGCTCTGCCCCCTGGACCCCACTAAAGGCCCTAAGGCGGGCCCCTGGATGCTCATCTGACTGTAATTAAATACCTGAAACCCCTGAGATTCCGGGGGCTCTGCCCCCTGGACCCCACCAAGGGCCCTAAGGCGGCCCCTGGATGCTCATCTGACCGTAGTTAAATATTAAAACCTCTGAGCTTCTGGGGGCTCTCCCCCCCCCCTGGAACATGTCAATGGCTTAAAGAGGGCACCTGGATGCTCATCTAACCGTAATTAAATACCTAAAGGGGCTCAGCCCCTTGACCCCCTGCTGAGGCTCACGCCCTGGACAATTTACGCCTTTCTTGATCGTTAATACTCCACTTTGAAAAATGTAACGTGTAAGATGGTAAGGTGGTGATGCAGATTTTTCGTCTGCCCCCCCCCCCCATTCCGAACGTTTTTTCTCATTACGTCACTGCCCCTGGAAGGTGAGCCCCCTGGAATGTTTGCCCCCCCCCCCCCCCCCCCCAATCCCAAACTGCTTCCGGCGCGCCTGTGTACCGGTATCCATCTGTTGTGTTTTCATCCCAGAAAAAATAGATTGTTCATTATAAAAAACAGAGCAGTTATTTTCATGCTATCTAGTATGTATACGCCTGTAACATTTTCTTTATTTATATTTGTAGTTGTGTGTCTTTAGTTTTATTTTTAGCTTAATTACCGTACATTTGTATTTTTAAGGGATTTTATCATGAACAAAAATCCCTAAAAACAAAAACAAAAAAGCGGGATCATTCGAAATTTAAGAAAAATATCTGTTCGGGAATTTCATGATTTTTTGTTATAAGGACGTGGTAGTTCTTCCTGAGGAGGGGCACTCCCTGGTTCCATGTTCCCTTTGAATCATTATAATTTTAGAACGGGAGGGGCATTTTAGATTTTTTTTTAAATAAAGAGAGATAGGAACAGACAGAGGGGGACGGAGAAAGATGGAAAGAGAGAGAGAGAGAGAGAGAGAGAGAGAAGATGAAAGATTGAGTGATACAGCTTTTCATGAGACTTATGATGATAGACTCATAATGAATGTTGATCATGATCATTGTAATAACAATTATGATTAGTACTATTTACTCAGGGTAGCCATATCGGTATTTATACTGCTTTTCCTGCATGCGGACCCTGCAAATATATCTTAAAGCAATTGCCAGGTTATCATTTACACAGGGGCGTTTTTCAAAGTGGAAGGGCACAAACAAAAAATGGCCACAGACAAAGGGTTATCTAAAAGCGAAAAGAATACAATCTTTAAGACATACCCCTATATACACTTTATCGATAAATATCTTTAACATTATATTGTTATTCTCTTTACGTGGTTCAATATACTGCCCCCGTATACTTTGCAGCTGTGTGTGATTGTCTGCAAAATCATTTGCTTGAAAAATGTGATGGTGCTTTACACCCAATCGCATAAAGAAAGATTGAATATAACCTATAATAATAATAATAATAATAATAATCTTTTAAAGTCCACTCCAAATTTTATTAAACCGGAAATGGAAATTCTTTTTGCCCAAACGATCGTGAGCCCGGCAGCCACTGAGCAGCGCCAGATCGACGTTGCTCTATCCCTTATTGTTGAACGCCAAACAAGGTAGCAGCAACTCCCGTCTTTTAACGTCTTTTGGTATGACGCGGTCGGGGTTCGAACCCACCCGGTCACGGTGAGGCGGACGCTCTACTGACTGAGCCAACAAACTGGTATAAGGTTACATGAAGAGATACATTATAGATGCGAGAAAGCGTAGCGAGCGAGCTTCTGGGAAATTCAAGGAAACAATTGCTTTCACTCAATTACCAAGAATTCAGCTGTTGTTTCGAGGAAGAGACGGATCAGTGAAAGGGGCCATTTATCAAATTAAAATAGGGTACTTATAAAAGGTGAAAAGGGGCACTTATCAAAAGGTAGGAAAAAAAAAGAAAAAAAAAGAGAAGAAGCCTATTCTCCGAAACGAAAAGGGGCACTTTTGGTGCCTCTACACCCGGGTGAATATATATACCAGAAACATGTTGGACTTAATATACCAATTGCTTTCTTGTTTTCATTTTGCTGCGTGTTTAAAATAAATGATTTGGAAAAATTGTCTCAATTGAAAAGATTGTAATGGTCACCCGGCCTGATTTTGAGGGACTGATGAATGGGATAATACAAAATGATAACAGAAAACACATTTTTGCTGAGATTTTGACGCCCAGCGAGACAAGACAGAGAAATCAGTCTATTTCGTTCGAAAACACTTTCCGCTGAGACTACGTCTGGCTTCACCGAATCACTTTCATTTTGGAGGAGAGCGTCAAAATACAAAATATGTCAAATAAAAAAGGGACTGATGAATGGGATAATACAAAATGATAACAGAAAACACATTTTTGCTGAGATTTTGACGCCCAGCGAGACAAGACAGAGAAATCAGTCTATTTCGTTCGAAAACACTTTCCGCTGAGACTACGTCTGGCTTCACCGAATCACTTTCATTTTGGAGGAGAGCGTCAAAATACAAAATATGTCAAATAAAAATCCTCCGAGCTGACGGATTTTTCTGTCAGCGAAAACAGCGCATAGGATGAGGCGTTAAAAATGGTTGCTTACTTCAGTTCCCCGATCGCGTATTACCACCACCACCACCTGTATTGTAGAACCGTTCCGACCCACTCAAGCGAGCTCCGCTGTGCCGCACTCTCCGTAAATTTCGAATGAATAGCAATGCAATAGAACTCTACACTGGCCGGTGCGGTTGATTCAATCAATAATTCCCCTGTCTGTGCTTACATTGGTTTTTCACACAGTACAGTTTGTTCAGAAACCGTGTAACGTTGACGCATACAGATAAGTGACTGAATGATCATCTATGGTTAGAAACGTAAACCGGCAACTGACAGTTTTTCATGGATTTGAAGTGTTTATTGTGAGTTTCGATGAAGTTTCTGTGAATTAATAGATGAAATTCACCGACAACATGTCAGTGCCGCTGTGGAAAATCGGTTTGCTGCAAAAGAGGCAACGGAAAAAGGAGGAAGAGAAACGGAAAGAACGGGAGGCGGAAGAAGAGAGATTGAGGAAGCTCCCGGCATGGAAGAGACAGGCAGAACAACCGAAAACTGTCATAATCATCGACAAAAACAAGACGCCGAATCCAGTGGATTTGGCAGAACTATCAAAGCAGGCGAATCATTCCAGTAAATCAAGTGCTAAACAAACGCCGGGCCCGCTGGTTAATGGTACCGCCCATGTCCAGAAAGTTGACAGCGGTGAGTCAGCGGGAAACCGAGGGAAAGCCGGGCGAGATGAAGCCGACAACGGGGCTGGAGCTGGAGGGGTGTCGGAGGAACATTGTCCACCAGTGCACCAGAACGTCTTCTTGACCTTAGAAAGGAAGAAAAGGAAAGCTCCTCCAGCTCCTAAAGGTAGCCAGATAAGTGTGATTGCCTCAAATGTTCCTGTAACAAACGATCCGCTAAAATCGGCAAATCCAAGTAAAAAGACATTGCCATCTGAACCAACAAATTCTGCAAATAATAAAAAGACAGTGACGACTGGTTCTGAATCTGTAAAGGTAAAGCATATACAGCAATCGAAAGAGTTGAATGGACCATCAGTAATAGGTAACAAAACACGGAGCAGTACTACTAAACCAATACCAAGTGATGATATCATTGATAAGAAGAACTTGAAAGAGGATGTGCCAAAATCCAAGACTAAAGATTCTGCTTCATCGATAAAAGTTGGTAACATTGAACAAGTATCTACCACAAACTCAAAAACGAGACCATCAAGTAGTTCTGCTGCAAGCTCATCCAAAGAGACTATATCTTCTCAAATAAGTAAAAAAGAGGAACCTAAACAACCTTCTGGATCGATTACAGAGATACATAAAGTTTCAGGACGAAGGTCACAGGGTAGGAAGAAGAGTATATCAGAACTTAGCAGTCTATTTGGGGGTGCAATAACACCTAGTAATAATCCAAAGTCACCACCTCCAAGTCGTTCTGCTCAATCTGGGACCTCGGATAAAGGGAAATCTCAGAAAACTTCCAGTGATACAAAACCTGCCTCGACTGTTTCTTCTCCATCAAAACCAAGCAACTCTACATCATCAAACAAAACAGTTGTTTCAAAAAGTGGACAGAGTGTGAAAAGGGAGGATAGTCCGAAACCTGATGAAAGCAAGAAAATTGTGAAAAGGGAGGATAGTCCGAAACCTGATGAAAGCAAGAAAATTGTGAAAAGTAGTACTACCAAAAGTGAGAGCAAAAGTCTTCCTGCTGCAGCCAAGTCGCCCTCACCATCTCGCCACAAACCTTCTCAAGATTTACCCGCAAGTGAAATCATAAGTCTGACAAATGAAGGGCCACTTAAGAATCGAAAAGGACAATTGGTAAGGCCTCTGTCTGTCATTGATGATGATAAGGAAGTGACGATATCGCTAGAGAGCCCTAAATCACCACAGAAGAATCGGCTGTTAAAGGCACAAGGTTCGGCAGACTCCGGGGATGACGCTTCCAGTGCAGGCACTGCAAAAGTAAGCAATGGGTCACCAGAGAAAAGAAAAGCACCCAGTGCACCTCATCCAGGCAAGGTCATTGATGGGTCATCAAATGAGACTAAAGCAAAAGATACAAATAGCACTGTAAGCAAGGAGGCCTTATCTGGAAGTACGAAACCATCAAGCACATCCATCAACAAGGTTGAGGATAAGAAGGTTGATTATCCAAGGAACTTCAGAGATCCAAACTATGTTCCAAAGAAAGAGGAAGATTCAAAGACAGAGGACACATCAAAGAAAGAGAAAATTCCTTACCCTGCTGAATTCAGGAAGCCAGTCGATGCTGATTCAACCAGTAACAAAAGCCAGGACCCTGTGAAACCTGCACCATCCAAAGTAACTGTTGAGGCTAGTAAGAAAGAGCCTGTTGTCAAAACTGTTAATGTAAGTAAGAAGGTAGATCAGGCAAGCTCTGATACCACTCTAAGTGCAACAGACAAAAAAGTAAGTGAGCAGAAAAATGTTGCTGTCGAGGCAAAGGAATCACCAGCGAAACCAACAGCAGAGGGCCACATCCCTTATCCCGATGACTTCCGAAAGCCAAAGCAACAACCAACGAGCAACAAATCAAAAGACATAAAAAAGGATATTGTGAAACCATCGGATCTGCATTCAGAGCCTCCATCTGCCGAGAAGAAGGATGACAATGACAATGTACCGTCGGGTAACATATTCGGATTCAAACTTCGCAAAACAAAGAAGCCTGAACAGACAGGTATCAATGTCATTAGAGAGGGAAAGGACAGTTCCAAGCCGACGGTCGTTAACTCACCAAAGGCACCGCCTTCGGGTCTCTTAGATGTAGGAGGTGCTGGTGGAGCCACATCGGCGGGGAAGAAGAAAAATGTTGTGAAGAAGTTTGAGAAGGTGGAATTCATTGGGTACAACTCTCCCACAGGCAAGGCATCAGCACTTAAGGCAGAAGGAAAAAGCACCAAGAAGGTGAGCCCTTATTCCTTGAATTTTTGTAATTTAATTACACAATTGACAAGGTGTTGGACTGTTGGTCAAATTGGGAGAAACAAAAGTGTGTGTGTGTGGAGGGGGGGGGGGGGTCTATTTCTATATGTGGTTCATTTTGGTATTACAATCTGAACCAAATTTCAGGTAAAGCTGTTAACCTTTTTTGTTCAGACATATCTTTGGTTAAGTTGTCATAACCCAATTCGTCTAATCTTCATCTTGGTTGCACTTGAAACCAGATTATCTGCCCATCTATGTTATTGTTTCACCTGGCAAAACAGATCAAATGATTTTGATGAGAGAGAAATATGACAAAAATTGTGAGACTCCAAAAGTCAATCGTCTATCTCAGTATGTATGCACAAAATTATTTGAAAACAAAAAATTCACTTTAAAGCTTAAAACTCTTGGAAGTATTTTTTTCTTCAGTAAGAAAAAAAAGATAATAAATGCAAACAACTGTAGAAGATCAATGTTAGGATATACACATATCTTGACAACCATTTATCCTACTGATTATTTTGTGGCGAAATTTTGCAACTTATTCTTGCTGGAAATGTTTGAGTTTCTTGTCGATTGGCAATCTTCATACAGGACAAAACAACAAGAGAATTTTTTTTTAGGAGGTCTAGCAAAAATGTACTTGAAAATTGTTAGGGAAAACAATCCGAAAGGGTGAAAACACTTTGCAATGTCATTTCCCCTTGTCTTGTAAGGGCCAAGTCATTGAATTAACCAGTGAAAAAAAAAAGCATAGGGACTCTGGGCGAAATAGCCCCCGAAATGCCGAAAAGAGCCCCCAAAATCAGAAAAGAGCCCTTGTAAATTTGCATAGAGTTCAATGCAAAACTTTGTGAGTGTTAAATTGATGCAGGCAAGCTTGAAAAGTAGCCACCAAAAAATAAATGTTAATTTTGTCCCTGAGAACCCAAGTTGTCTTTAATATGAGTGTTTATTAAAGTTTGATGGAGGTACAGGTACATGTACAATTGTACATACATGCTCAGTTAACCGTGACAAGTTTAGGTATACATGTAGACATCAAACATGAATTATAACCTATTGTTATTGAAGGGGTATTCCCTTTTTTACCATGAACGCTTTCTTTATTCATGTTACAGCGAAAAGATAAATGATGAAAAAAAGGCAGACAGCCACTTAGTCATTATTGTGTAAGATTCAGACTTGAACCCCGGCCCCCCACTCAGGGTTATTTAGGATACGCGTATGCTTGTTCCCTCCCTTTGAAAGCAGCACCCCCCCCCCCCCCCCCCCCCCCTTATCTCAGGACTGCCAACATTTCTGGCTTTTCCTGCCTTGGAGACCCCCCCTAAATTACAATTCTCGGGCAGGACTTTGTCACACGAAAGATTTTGGGAACACAAATGCAGCCCCTTCGACCCCAAAGTTGGGGGGGGGGGGGGGCGGGCTTCTAACACAGAAATATTGATATTTCTTTTATTTACAAACTTCCTTTAAAAAAAAATGATGATGCTGCATGATGGCTGGTACGTACATGTAATGCTGTGACAATGATGACATGAACTATTTGATGTAATTAATGTATTAGCTACATGTTAGGCTTACTACATGTATGAACAAAAAAATTACAGAATTCATGCAATGTCCTTTGAATATGTAGTGTAGAGATCATCCTTCCTTCTCCCCTTTTTCTCATATCTACCAGGCAAGGTGCTCAAAGCACATTACCCTCGCTCGAGGTAGCCTACTGAGTTTGGTGCTTATATAGTTATCAAGAAATTCTTTCCTAGTCCCACCGGTATGCCATACCTGGGTGGAGAGTGTGTAATGTATATTAATGCCTTGCCATAGAACAATAGTGTGGTGCTGGAGTTTGTAGTCTTTGTTTAATTATCATTCCCTCTTCCTGATTACAAAATTGCCATTTGGGGGGGGGGGGGATTTTTTGGTGGAATTTTTTGGATTTTTTTGGATTTTTTTTTTAATAGAAATCCATTCTTTAAAATTGGAAACCACTCTCAAAAGAGTTTTAAACCACTTGTTTGGAGTGGATTCAAATAGAGTGATCCCTAGTACAATTTCAAAGAATGTTAATTTTGAGGCTTTGTATACAGGTGGTCTTTGTAGACAGGTTCCTTTAACAGTACATGATTCAATAAGAAACCATTTTTAAGGGAAACAACAAATGTGGCCTTTGTAGACAGGTGGTCACTAAGCAGGTTTGACTATGGTCACTGTATATAATGAGGTAGATAAGTAGGCCTGTGGCTGTGTAATTTGTTAGGGTTTAATTTTATTTGTTTGAGAAGAAAACCTAGATAAGTGTGTTTGATTTTGGTGAGATCTTTGATAGAGGTTATAAAACTTTGCATTCCTCAGACTAATTATGATATTCGTGTTACCAGGCACCTTAGGTGCTTGCTAGTTTATCCATACTTCCAGACCAGTCTAGATTGAAAAACTTTCGAAATGAAACTAATATGTCGGCTTAAAGGGGGGGGGGGGGGGGTGGGGGGGGGGGGGGGGTGCAGCCCCTATTTCTTAGTAGATGTGTCCCCCCCCCCCCCCAAGAAAAA